>JAQBSW010006697.1:0-46527 GCA_029291075.1 Eudiplozoon nipponicum | reverse complement strand
CTCAATACATGAAAATTAATTGAAAATGCTGCTTCCGTATACTTTATGCCAACGATTTTTATTTAAATAAACTCGTCAATACTAGTCAGGACAAAGCTTTATATGCGCAAATGCTTTTCAAATTAAAATAGCCAGAAATATTCTGGATTATTTCGATAAAGCTGTATGCCCAGAAATCGCAATTATCTTCCTTGCTCACATTTTAATGAATTTTTACTGTAGATTTGCGCACAATTGAATATGAGCAATGCTAGAGTATATATCGAATTTACTAGCCATAACGGCGTTGCATTTCGTCTTTTGGATTGCATGTCAATTTAATTGAGAATTATCGCTACATTTGATGGATGGTATTAGTATTCCCGCTTTTTATTAAGATAAGATTATGAAGTCCCGAAAATTCGGAAAGAATTCTGAAAATTTCTATTCCGTATCTTTTCTGAACAGGCAGTGTAATGACGACTTCAGACTCACAGGACCAGTGAGAACCCATCAATCAATTAAAAAACAAGCTGTGCACACGGAAATGTAGAGGAATCAAGATTTTTACGACCTACGAGTCAATTGTAGTATCAGCTCGCAGGATAAGAAGATTGTTGAATATGCAGATCGACATTTATATCCATTTTTAATTTAATGCCCTGAAGTCAATTTGACACAGAATGAGGCATAAAACGCAAAAATCGAAGAGTCTCAATCAAATGATGAACTATAGCTGTAGCCTGGATAGCACAATTGAGGTATATAATGCCCAGATGTAAAAGGCAATAAAAGAAAAAGCATTTAGACTTTAAGTGACCGTAGTTACGAAATGATTGTAAGAACAAACTGGCGTGTATATATATGATTATATAATTGAAGCATATACGAAGACCAATATCGTTTTTAAACTATCACCCGAGGCAAATTTACACAAAAAAATCAATGAAACAAGATCGTTGTTACGATATGTGACAGATACATGAACAAGGAATCAACAAACATACAGATTAAACAATCTTGAGTTGCGCGGTATGTGGTGAAACAAATATTTAAATCAAATTGGTGGGTTACAGATAAGTAAAAGCACCATTTGATTTAGCCAGTTGCACAGCATAAAAAAACTTCCGTAGATACGCGCGACTGATGGTAATTCGGCTGCAATTTGCAACTGGTACAAAAAGGTGTCGGTTTTCGTGTCAGATCCGCAAACTTTAGGTAAATAAACAAACATACCACCGCAATACCAACATAAAATCAGGTTATACGTGTCTAAAACATGTCAATATTCCATGATATGAAAGTTCATGTGTGTGTTTGTGTATATGTGTACGCTTTCAAACGAGCCAGGATGTGCGATAATTTTGGCCACATTTCCAATCCAGAAATGTAATATTTAAACTTAAATATTGTGCATACACGAGAAGACTGTAAATCTAGCGTGCTACAATAAACAAACAGCAAGTTCCTTTTTAACCATTTAAAAAATTACACTATATTCCTTCTGCATTGCGATTAGGAGCGTTGTCCTCTATAACTGCCAATCAAATTTTATTGGCTTTTTTGTCCACATTTTCTGGAAATAATTTTCTTTGCCTTTTTCAGTGTTCCCCTCGTGCCTCATTCAGTTTTATTTGTCGGTGGTTTAAGAGCGTGACTTTGAAAATGGCAACTGGAAATATTTCTGAATACATAAATCCGGATTGCTGTTCATAAATAATAAAATTGCGTTGACTAGGGCCTCAAAATGTCTTCATGTTGAAAGATAAACAGTAATTTTAAAGTAAAGTTAGGGCACCGTATGTTCTTCATTAGACAGAAAATTACATAATTTTTAATTAGGAACAGACGAGAGTTTTTTAAGAGGCACGCTATTCCTGTAGTGCAGTTGCTTGGCTTTGAATACAAGGGAATGCTAAACGTATTATCAGTGCACTGTGTATTTTATCGATTGTTCCATGTAGCACATAAGTACTTCATTTTTTTGCGCTGTGCCCATGGTATAATGGTCATTTTTCCGAAGGAGTTTCCAACAACAGGATTTTTAGATGAAGCTTTACTTTTGACATCAGATGTGACAACACTAATAATTTTTATTCACGTCTCCAGTTTACAAATACACCTTTTAAGTGTTTTGATAAGCTCTTCCGGTTTTTGTAGTATAAAAGTTTACACACTTTGGACGTAAAAAACAATCAGATAAATATATGCCATGTTCATGTAAAAAGAAATTCATTTTTATTGCATTTTTGGAGCTGTTATGGATAAATAATCATATTCACATATATTAACAACTGTTATAGATCTAAAAAGATCGTCGAAAGACGCTTCAAACTGTTTATTCAATTATTAAAATGAATAAGAACAAATCCAATGTGAGTAAAACAAACGTTGACATTGGTGCATGTGATTTTGAAACGAAATTAGCTCTCACAAACTTAAAGATCACAGTTTTCGCAAAAAAGGCTACATTCAAAGAACTTTACAGACATAAAATGTAATATGTATAATTTAAATTGGAATATACGATGACATCAACTTTCAAAAAGCTTAGTCATCTTCTCTTTTTTAAATTAAACAAACAAGATTTCTAGTAAAAAATGTTCGTGTTTTGACCATACTGGTTACTCATAAGTAGTGGCTTTAGACATTTATAAGCCAGGCTACCTGCTGGCAAATTCGAGGACTAAGATAGCCACAAATGAGTCAGCTGTGCATATAATAGCGAAAATAATGCTCCGCTATTAAGGAGGTATCCCTGTCAGTTACCTTACTCTCTACTCTACCTGCATCTGGTACATATTAGCACGACAAATGGTAAAAGCCATCAATATAATTAACTAGAACATCAGAATTTCATTGCGAAAGAGGCATACTTTTCTTGTTTTAGTGTCATTGCACCTGCGACCAATTAGAATCCTTTGGCCATCAAAGTGTAAATTCCTATGGCTCAGACTTTAACAACTGGACAGATTTTAATTAAACCGCTGCAATATCTACCAAGTTTTGCCGAATGAACTGAACTGTGCCCATACACATTGGACTATGAAATTAATTTTAAAAATAGAGAAAAAATCTAAATGACCCAATATAGTTAATATTGATGGAGATTTTAGATTCGACAAATAATTTTAATCTACAATTAAAGGTTAATGATTGCACGTGTTGCGATAAATAATTGCTAGGTCAAGTTTGCGAACTTGAAATAAACACAAGTTTCATTTTATTTCCCCGTCGCACAAAGCAGCCAAGTTGTACTTTCAGTAGTTTTGATACGCATTGTGACTGATTAAATAGAATATTATTGGTGTTTATCTTAAGAACTTTAATATAAGACATAAAACGTTTTTTGTCGAAATAACAGAATCTAAAAATCGTACAACTGCTCAACATTAAAACACGATGCAGTACATTCTAAATTACACATCTGAAAGGTCTTAATTGTTCGGGCAGACATAAAATGAATTTTTAATTTCATACAAACAGAATTAAAAAAAGTTGAATCTAATACACAAGATACTGCTGCATTTATTTCGCTCAAATGTTCCAGTTATTGTCGTTAAAATGTAAATGGTGTCTAATGGACAACATGCAAACTAATTCAACCGGAGCTTTACGTCACAATACAGCTACAAATAAAAATTGTGCAGTAAACGTTAACGCCAATGTAAAAACTTGAATAAAAATTTACGGAATACAGATTATGTAACATCAAGCTCTTTCGATCCTAGGATTCATTAAAAAATTGAGGCTCAAGTACCATTATAAGTCTAATTATTATTAACCACTGGGCACAAAGGTGAAATATGGTGCCACTTCGTTTCTAGTCGATGTGTATGTAAATCCCCAAACTTATTTTCAAGAAGATGCAAGTGCAGCAACCACTGCCTAGTTCGACAAAAATCTCTTGTCAGGCTGATTGTGCAACGAAAATTGAGAAAATGATGGACCTCACCAAATCGAAAACTAAACAACTAAAAAAGAGAAAACTTGAAACGCCAGCGAATCAAGATATAATTTAATTAAAATAATTCATCGCCTAAAGTTGTTGCTATTTGGCAATGACTGATGCAATAATATTAACTTCAAATGGGATTTTAATCTATCTGCTGCTGAAACTCCATGATTTTCTATTCATTGATATTTTATTATTTCCTATTCAGTGTGCAATATACTAAATTTTAGGAACTAGATCAACTTGTGCTAAAATCACTATAAGGCATAATTTAACCTCTTGAAACACAAAAACAACTCCAACAAGACACAGGATCAACAATTGAATAGTGCATAATTCAAATCAACCGAGAAATATATTACAAAACGATGTGTAACCAGTTTAATTTTATTATTTGAAAAGTATTCTCACAATAATTGCTTATGAGATCACAATATTTTATTCGATAATAAAATTTTAATTGAAGTCGCTTGTTGATCTGTCGCATCGGAGAATACCTGTAAATATTCAAAGATGGGGGGAGGGGGTTGTAGATCTGAAGTTGGTGAGAAGAAAATTGCCTGCTTTGACAATAGCTTCGTGCTCTATTTATGTACAAGTATACGAATAATTATTAATATTTTAATGTGTGTGTATGTGGGGGTGGGTATATGTTTATATAAATACTAGTTTGTGTTTATGGGATATTTGGCTTCATTTAATGCTTGGGTAAAATGCATCAATGGCATCGTTTTCTTGCTGAGGAAATTCGTCAATAGCTTTGGAGGGGGACATTATGAAGGTGTACATTGAGGGGCCCACGGGAGCTACAGTTTGTTGGCGAGCTGCCAATTCAAATGAAGTGGCTGGGTCGTTTTTAAAACCCGCCTCAATGCTACAGTTGTTGCTTAATATACAACCATTAATTATTTCATCGGTAGGGTTTGTACCGAGACCAGTAGAGAATTCACAAGATTTCTTATCAAACAATTGGTTTTCTGAAAAAGAAATTTCGTTCTTTCGTGTAAACGATAAGTTATTTGTTTCCGACCAACAAGCCTGAAAATTGTTTAGATTTTGCATTTTCAAATTGTCACTTTGTGGTGCTGAGTTTGTGTTGTTACATGAAGAGGCAATTGTGTTGAAGTTGCGAGTTACAGTCGAAAATGTGGCGCCGCTTGACGTTAAATTAGTAGGTAATTCAAGCATGGTGGGCTGCAGAAATGGAGGTGGGGAAAAAAACCTTGTTGTATGCTGTTGCACGGGCGCTAAACAGGTGCTGGTCAATATCGTCTGCGATGGGGCACCAGAGTCACTGCATATATTTGTCGCCTCCAAAAATGCGTAATTTAATGGAAAACTAGTATTGTCAGCATGTTTCATAGGGTCGTTTGTTTGAATTGGGAAGGATAGTGGGAAGGTAGGCTGTTGCCCACCTAAGTTTCCACTAATATCTGTTGTATGCCTTTCAGACAACGTTGTGGATTCTTGGGCTATGTGACCAATTTCAACTGCAGGTGACAAAAGTAAATTGTATGCAGAAGTGGATGGTGCTTCGAGAAAATTTTGCTCTTTGACGAAATGAAGAGGCTCTTGACTATGCAGTTGATTTATATTATTATGATGAAGGGCTGGAAGAGATTGGGGAGAACTGGAAGTTGGAGATTTGTGTTCAATATGAAATGTCGGCAATGGAGTCGCAATAAATCTTTCACAACGTTGAAAAGGATAATTTTCTTGTGAAAACATTATTCTACTAAAAGTAGCCTGATCAACCTCGGCAGGAATATTCTTATACTTCTCTACTTGATCTATGGTTGGAGTACTTGAATGACGTTTAGAATCGCGATTGAAATCGATTGGCAATAACTGCTCGTTTCCAATGTTATTCTCGTCACCAGCAAAGTCTCCTGCAGAATATTCCATTTGGTCTGAAGCAAAATTTTCATGATGTGTTCCAGACCGCGCCTGTTCGTCATTAGTTCTAACGAGGGAACCTTGGGATAGCATAGAGTGTGAGTTCGTTGAATCTTTGTTGTCAAGTTGATGTAGCGAATAGTTAGGATGATTTGAATTTTGAATAACCTGCTGAAGGTTAGAAGAAAATTCTGATTCTGGTACTGATGGCACTATTTGGCCATCCGCCATACTAAAACCAGGGCCGTAACTCCTGCGATATTTGGCTCTTGCGTTTTGAAACCAAACCTGAAATTCACAAATACGTAAAATTGAACTAAATGGCTTTATAATAAATAAATTTTAGATGACGAAATTTTGTAAATTAATTTCTTAATTCGCTATAGTTTCGTTATTAAGTTTGAATTTGTAAATAATAACTATTTAGTAGAGGAAATGCATTCGCTATCCTGTTCAGTTCTTAGTCACACGTACTTACGAGTTTCGACTTTTCATGATCATCATCACAGTACGACGGCAAACTGACTAGCGAGGTTCAAAACGCATTGCATATATATATGAAAAGCAAAATTATATATACGACTCTCACCTCTAGTAGCCTCGCATACATTGTACATGAATGGAAATGTCGGCTGCACAATGTCTATGCAGTCCATGTGCAAATAGGCACTGTGTAATATTTATGTAATTTTGGTGGCTACGAACTAGCGTATATGCATTTATTTATTAAACATGGCATCTCAGGATACAAGTACCAATAAATGCAACCAATGTTTTGAGCCAAATTTGGTATAAACCGGTGGAATAGACCTCTTTTAATGAGTAAACCTGCATGTCGAATAGTAATTATTTGGTGCAGTTACTACACGTTAGGTCTAAAGCAAATTTGTTCTCGATACCTGATATCGATCGGTAATACCACATTTTACTCACAATACACGGGCTAATTTAGCAATAATAAATTGCGTAGATGGTTACAACTATTTAAATAAATTTTGCCGACTTGGAACAAGCAAAAGACTTCAGATACTATTAGACCATCCACAGGAGTTTTGCAAAACTAAAGTTATCACCAACAGCATAGTAAATAAAACAACTGATGTATGAACGGGTAGTGATAACAGTTCTTAAAATCAAGTTGGCGAATTTACAATAAACGTCAATCCAAATTTTTACATCCAGGTGCACAATATAACAAAAATGCAAGAAATCGCACGTCGCCATATCCGAGTCTACCTAAAAGCACAGCTAACATCTGGCTAAAAATTCTCAATCCGAAATAAGCATGTAAAAGTTTGGAAAACCAGATATGTGATTCTCAAACCTAGTAGTCTAACACAAATAGTATTTGACTGGAATCGCCACATATCGGATTTCGCATAACTTATGTAGGCCTTTTTGATTGATTCTATATAGCCAATTTCCCGCCGTGCTCTCACGGAAGTTAAAAACGCGTCAGTACATCCGATTGATGTTTATTTTTCTATGTTGAGCAATTTGATAAATATAAAGTGAGTGATGATTATCTAAAGTTCGCAAATTTGAATTAGAAAATGAGTATCACTACTTCCGCAATCAAAGTTGTTTCAATGTACAACGTATAGCGAAAAATGAAAATATTTTAGGTTCGTAACTGCACAGAAAATTTATGGCCAATTTTTCCTGTCAACTTCAATGTACGCGTGATTATTATCACGGAGATCGCATAACTGATTTTGCTTACCTTTTATGTGAATTATGGTTTTATCCCAGTTAGACAGTATACTATTGTGCACTGAAGATGACCGTGGAAGGTTGAAACACGCAAGTAAACGCAATTGACGGTAGTTTGGCAATTTTGTGTGACTCGTTAAGTAAAATTGGTTTACTGCACATTTTTAAGTTGTTTTACGAAATGTGAAGAAATCTGAAAAATTGCATGATAATCACAGTCTACTTGTGGTGTTGACACATGTTAATCAAATATTAGTTATATTCCACCACAATTGTCAAGTGCGGTATCACTTGTCGACGTGCTTTGAGTTTGACCATGTAAGTTCGAATGCTTCAGTACATGAAACCGACTGAAAATTATCTATTTTGTGGTTGCTGGTCTAATATCATATGCTATTACTGTTCTATACAAGTTTGTAATCTAACTACGACAATTATTCAGTGGTTTTGGAGCGTATTTGTCGAATAGTGGCGCATTGCGAGCGCCACCTTTAGAGTCTCCACGAGTTACATTCGTGAAATTTCGCTTTGCACTATCAGTTTGCGGACCTGATTGATCCCCATTTCCAAGTATGCATCAAGTTCAGCTTTGTGGTAGCTTGGTATTGATTCGTATATTTCCTTCGAAGGTTTCAACATCATACACACTAACCACAGGAAATAAGGCACGATCTAATCTTCGTTGACTGGCTACGTTCTGGAACGACATTTCTCGTTCCATCCCTAGGCTTCTACTCACACACAGTCAAAGTGCTCACAATAGCAGATTTAAGTAAATGCGGTAACCTCGTTTCGGAAACGTTTTATTTATATTTTAATTTTTGTCTCTCTAATGGTTTAGTACAAAGAATTGGTCTCAATAACACAATTCTATATATGCATGGAGCACATGAAAGCTCCCACTCAGCATATATATATATATATATATATATATATATATATATATATATATCCCAAATAGCAGTCCAATCCTTACCTCCAGTACAATTGCAGCAATCTCAAATTCCAGGTATACGTAATCTCATCAGGTGTGAAGTGTGTTTATGGGAGGGGGAGAGAGCAAGTATCGATCATGTGTGGTATAACTGGACAGTTGCGATGTCATGACAATTAAATTTTAAATTCAAAACTGAAAGATATCAACAAAAGTGAGTGTTGACAAAAATGATGTGCGTAGGCTGCAATGAAAGTTAACTCGATAGAAAAAGAGTAATGTCGTGAGCGTTTTGTCCGGCTTTTTTATTAATAGCCAGAAAGCGCAAAACTCAAACTTTTATGGAGAAAATCTGTTTGATTATGATATGAAATCGTGGTCCAAATGAAACCATTTGCTTCTATGTGCGCTACATTTTATACGTGAAGTCAATACAAAATTCGATTAGTTCTGATTTGGGACTAAACCAGATATATTCTGATTAATCTTTTTAATGAAAAACTGCCAAAACCCTATGTTAAAGCCGCTTAGAACATAAAATTTGTAAAATCAATTTCAGAATCAATGACACCATTTAATAGTTTTACTCCAGATTAAATCGTTTGAAACGTTTAAATTTCAAATAATTTTGCGTTTTTGCCCCACATATTTACGTTATCAACTTTTAATCGCCAAAATTTTATTTTATCCTGAAAAGTGTTCCACAACTCTAGTCTCTAATCAAATTCATAAATTTGTAGGCTGAATGATGTATAATACAAAACCAGATTTTTTTAAAGATGAGCTATGATTTTAAAGAGCTATTTATCTGGTGCAAATAAATGTGAAACTTAAATCTATTTATTTGATCCACATACAAAAATTTGTCCGGAATACGATTTCAAAAAATGCTTCATTTGTCATCTTAGACACACATGCTGCCTGATACTCTTTGCGTATTTAGAACACCATCTTCGAAAAGTTAAACACTTTAGAGACAGTCAATTCAATGGGAACTATTAAACTCCAGGCACTGAAAATGGTTAAATCAGCATTCAATTTTACTTAGCATTTATTAACGTTTTGCATATAGAAGTCAGCAAACGCAGATCGATGAGCACAAATTGTAAACTGATACATAGCGAGATTTAAAACGACGAAATAAATTTGTGATGAAATATTTTCGTATAAAAAACCAGCTCCTTTGATTAAGATTCAATAAATAATAATGTAGCACTACTTACCTGCCAATATTTTGTACAAACGAAACCATATTGTAGGATGGATCCTTAGGAAGAATAATAGTTCTCTGAGAAAGTGAATTAAATCCAGTTTATTCATCATTCGGCAAATAGAAGAAAGCTACCACCGGTAGTATGTACGGACACGTTTTGTCATTCCCAGGCAATTATTCGAATACTATGGAAAAGTGACTAACGGGAATAAAACTGCAATGCATGCATGAGGTAATCAACATGAAGCCTGCGATTTTAATCCATAGTAGTGCCGCATAATTTTGACTTGACTGGCAATTTTAGCAGTAAAATTTCTATGCGGTCATAAAAGCAGCATATTATCAATTTTCGCCATATTTCCGTAAGTTGTAAAAATTAATAATTATCGATTGCGCGACAGGTAATAATAATTCTACAAATCAAGTTAGCGTAATTATGATAAGCTCGAATCTCATTTTATTAATCAAGTCGCAATACGTAGCAAGATATCCGCCATTCACATGTAGTGATGCGTTTCAAGTTTCTAAGGTCAATTTTATTGTATGACGAAAAACTGGCTAACGATGTTTAAACCGCAAAATATATATAAGGAAAACAATGTCCGATCTGTAGATCTCGCTACAAGTAATCTCTCAAAAATTGTGCACGATTGGAAATGTCAACTGCATAATTTATATTCAGTCACAAATCCAACATTTTTGCAGCTTTTGACACATTTGTATAAGTTATACAAATTACCAATTATGGATGGCACAGGCGGTGTTAACAATTCTTTAAATAGAGTTTGAGCAAAAAGAAATAAACAAAAATCCCATTTTATTCATTCAGCCGCACAAAATAGCAAAACTAACGTAAGTCGCACGTACTAGGAGTGAGATTCAAATATATGATTTTACCTAACTTACACATGCATTGCGGTTAGGTTATAATTAATGTCTTTTCCGTCTTACCATGATCATGGACAGGAAAGTTTGAAATGCGTCAGAACATGCAACTGAGGTTATTTTTGCTATTCTGTGCGAGCGGAAGAATAAAATAGGATTGTTGTATTTCTCTTAAACGTCATCATCATTATCATCATGTCCAGCCATACAAAAGTCAAAAGTGACTAATGTTTCACCGCCATATAACCATAAGGAGTGAAAAAAAGTATATAAGTGAATTTAGACAAATTATTAGCGACGGCCGATGCAGTATGTAATCATTGTAAGTTGTAATTGTCATTGTTATATGTGGATTGTAAAAGAACACTAGGTCGCCCAATCTAAGAGATGGTTTGTATTCGGAGTTTTCCTTCTCCTAGATAGACTGCCAACCAAGGCTGATGAGCACTATCTGCCCAGATGCCAGTGGCCAAAGTTTCCTTCAGCAGCCGAAACTTGCCCTTCACGTCTGAAACGCTTGCTCTCATTCCGTCACTAGACATTTAACAAAAAAAGTTACAGCGCAGTAAGACCAAACTCGAGGCTTCACATGAAACGGCATGATGGCTGTGCCCCATTATGGCCCGGCACGGTTCATGCTACCAATCCCGGGTTGACTAGCTTGAGCCCGCCGGTCGTCAGGCCAGAATTTCTATGGCTACGGGCTATAGAATATTTACCTGGCGTCGGGTTCAGGGTGAACAGTAATGCTCTGAACCCGGGTTGATGCTCAACTCTACTCTTAAACGTAAAAACGCATCACCACCTACGCAACCAAAGATTCTACAAATGGTTTCGACAATTTATTTTTATGAAATATGCTAGTGACTAAGATAAATGAAGTTAATTACTTTAATCAAGTTTGCGATCTTTATATAAACACCGGACACATAATGCTCATAATTATGTCATTTATAATGAAGTATTGGATAATGTTGAAAAAGCAATTCATCCAATGGACTGGTGACGTCCTTATTGGGAACTCATCACGTACTGGCCAGAAATTGCCGCGGATGAATTGCTTTTTCTACACTATACAATTCTTAGTTTATACTGACAAAATGTATGTCAATAATGGATCGTAATGAACATCGGTATATATATATATATATATATATACTCTCTTCTCATGTATTAATGTAATTTTTATCACCGCCCGCGCAACCAATGTTCGTTTATTTATAATAATGGTCATTTCAATACCACTTCCACATGTAGCGTGGTGTCTTTTCCATAATGACAGATTACGGATGGCTAGTTGGAGCTCCAGGCCATATAGGCTGGTCCCAAACGAAATGATAACAGTTAGTATATAACTGAAACTTTTACGTAGTGTGAGGCAGGGTGGCTCAGGTGTCAGAGCATCAGACTCCGAAGTAGACGTGCCCAACTTCGAGACCTGTTTACGGCAAATTGTGGAAAGTACGTGATGAGTTCTCAATAAGGACGAAACCGGTCTACTGGATGACTTGTCAATTCCACACTATACAATACCTAGTTTATACTGACAAATGTATGTACATAATGGGTCAGGTGTTTATATCAAGTTCGCAACCTTGATTAAAAGTAATAAAAACTTTTAAAGACCTTTCATAAATCTAAATTACATAAGCTACCGCTTTCGTATTGGAACATAACACACGCTAACATACGCACAAATGATTTCCAGAGCTCTTTTCTGTTCCTCATGTGTTGATTACACCTAAATAGAATTTGTTAATTGACTTTTAGAATGTGAGAGATCTTGACACCTGAGCTAGCCATTCTTTTACGACTGCTGAATTACACAAGCACAGTATTCGCATTGTGTTTCTTCTGGAGGCAAGCATTGCAATGAGTAATTTGCAATACGCCTAATTTGGGCCTAGTTCACGAGAAAAAATGATTCTACTGCCGTTAAAATACAAGTGTTACAACCAGGAATGTTGTCGTCGTCGCTCTATTCAGTGCTGCAGCGACAGTTTAACTCGACTTGAGAGCTAAAAACTCTCCTTTGCGAATGTAAGCTGACTTTCGGAGTCGTTTGTTTGTGTGCGCCAACTATTAGCCATTCTTCGAATTAAAAGATTGATTTATTTACAAAGCTAACAAATTTGGCCTCCGAATTCAAACGGAGTTCCGACATCTTAGTGATTCAATGTTAGCCTTACTATGTGCAAAAACAAAAAGAAATTTTATCAGATACAAGAAACGCTTCTTTCTCATAATCTCCTCAAATATCTATTAATGAACATATATTTATACATATACAAGATAGAAATATGTGAACATAGAGAGAGTGTGAAAAACTGAAACCTATCAATTGCGTGCGTCAAATCCAGTTCAAGCTCAATGCCTGAACATGCTTCATCTGCTTGCATAAATCCGGCTGCATTTTGTTTATCCATAAGGCTTCGTATATGGCTAGTTCCCTTTGGTTTTTGCATTTAGTAATTATTTGGAATGCTACGTCTTGAGAACATACGCATGATGTTGCACAATTGCAGTCGTGTATTCACCATTTGATTTAAAACAGGCGTTTAAGTTACAATGTTCTCTCATTCGAGTAATTAACGTCTGGTCGATCGGCCTACGTAAGTTGATCGACAACACTGGTAAAGGCAAGTGTGTTACCCTAAATAAAACTCGTAGTTTGGCTGCATTAAATGTGTGTGTTAATGCTGCTTCAACTTTCTTTTGTGCCATTCGGGAAACTGCATCCCCCTTAAATGGGATGCTTGGGTAGACAGTTTTCTTTTCTGGTCCTTAATACGTCTGTTTCTGTTTAATTCCCCTTTTAATAATTGATTCAATTAATTGTCTGGGATAGCCATTATACATTAAATCGTTAAACTATTTACGTTAATCGTATTCGGAGTTCAACTCTAAGCACATTCATTAGGCCTGTCTCGTTCGAAGACTTGAATAGTGAGTTAATTAGAATGAAATCGGGCATCAACTATCCAAAATGTATAAACAAAGGAAAAGCCCCTAACAGACACGGCAAACATGAATTTATTTGTTTACTATTATGTAGCCCGTAACCACAGAAATTCCGGCCTGACGACCGGTGGCACAAGCTAGTCAGGCGATAATAGTAGCATGAACCTTTCCCAATCTAAAGGGACACAGACAGCATCCCGTTTCGTGTGAAGCCTCGAGTTTGGTCTAATTGCTCAGTAACTTTTATTGGTAAATGAGTAGTGACGGAATGAGAGCAAGCGTGCCAGACGCGAAGGGAAAGTTTCGGCTGTTGAAGGAAACTTTTGCCATTGGCGCCAGGGCAGGTCGTGCTCATCAGCCTTGGTTGGCATACTATCTAGGAGAAAGAAAACCATCCCCACTAGAAATGGGCGACCTAGTGTTCCTTTACAATCCACATTTAACCATGAACAATGCGAATTACAATGTTCGCTTCTTATGGTTATATGGCAGTGAAACTTTAGTCAATTTTGGCTTTTTCCTGATTATCGGGTTGCGATCCGATTTTTTGGCATCCGCTGTCTTCCTGATTTATCCAAAATTTTCAAAATTCTGTTATGGAGATCTTTTTCAATGGAAAGCACATCACCTACTAAGTTGAAAATTAATATGTCAAGTGGAAATTTTGGTTTAAACTGTCCCATTTATTCTTGTTGTTATATCTTCTATGCATAACTTTTTTTTAAAATAATAGGTAAGTGTATGGCTTTTGTATGGCTGTGCATGATTATGATGATGACAACTCTAGAAATTATTAAACACTTCATGTAAAAAAAAATCTGTATTAAGCTTAGCTATTTGTGATCAATTTCTGCTTTTTCACGGTAGTTTTTCCGCGTTGTGTGAATGATTAAATACAATAGGATTGGTGTTTATATCAAGCTCGCAAACCTGATTTAATTAAATGTTACCTCCTCCCACGCAATCAATAGTTGCTTAATTTTACAACTTTGCGATATTTGAGGAAAGCTGCAAAACGTTTGTGCTCGTGACTACACACAAATTGTGCAGCCGAATTATCAGTCAGGTATAATGAGTGTGAGACTACAAGAGGTAAGAGTCGCATGTAAAATTTCGCTTTCCAAATACATATGCATTGCGGTTTGATTCGCCATGGTCAGATTGCCGTCGTGCACTGCTAATGATCACGAAACGTCGAAACGCGTTAAAACGTGTGACTGACGGCGGTTTTGCTATGTTGTTCGACGACTGGGTAAATACAATGTCATTGGTGTTTTTATACCCAGCTGGCAAGCTTGGTCTAAAGCAATATTCATAATATCTTAGCCCTCTTCAGAAGTTACGAAAGCAAAGTCACAGTATCTGCTGTCCTTCGTTCACGCACTGTAAAGTACGGAGGTGGACGTCTTTGTTCCGATTCGTGCAATAAAAGGATATTGTTCGGTTATTTTAGGATTGTATTAGTGTGAAATTAACATCAATACTTATACAACTCATTAATTAAACCTCGCACGTATGTTTAACAAATACTGCTTTTAAGTTACTTACCATATATTATAAAGGGAAAGAGGTGCACATTTATGAAGTCGTGTTGATAAATAAATGGAAACCTGATTTATGCCGGCAGAAAAAGTCAATTCTGGCATTGAGTCCAAACTGGATGTCATACACGTCGTAAATGATTGGGCGCTCCACTATTTTACATTAATTAATCGTTTCAAAAATTCTGTTTTCTTTTCCTTTCACAAATATAAAAATATGTGCATTTATTGATACCAGAGGAGAAAAGGCGGACGAAACGTTTGTTCTAACTGAAGAAATTAATTTTTTTCTTTATGCAAAATATTATTCATTTTACACTGGAAACGTCAAGATTAAAGTATAAACGTTAAAACATATTAAAAGAAGCAAAATACCTTTTCACTTGAGTTTGTGTTAGTTGAGCCGATTGATTATTTACATTATATATTTTAATTTTCTAAAGTTATTTTTGTCAATTTTGGTGAAAATAGTAACAATTTTAACGTATTTAATATAGCCTTTACAACTTACGTGTAGAATATTTTTTAGCCAGCAAAACGTATTGTGGCGTGTTTTATGGTTTACGTTTAGTGCTAGAATTCAAATTATATCCAAAAAGAAATTTGACGCAAGTTTTCTATTAACGTATTTTACAAATATAGTATTCTATCAAACGAATACGTATTTTAAAAAAAATTTTTGCAAAATTATTTTAAGAAGAAAAATCCTGCACCAAATTTAATATTCATGTAATCGTTTCGACGCCTCTGTTGCTCTTGCTGGGACATTTAAGTATTAAAATCAAGTATTGCATTATAGACACAATCAAAAAACACTTTACCTGTAAGACGCGCTTCGAAAGGCCTGTTTTATTCGAGAGCACCTGCAATTCTTTGGCGTCTGGATTATGGTTGACTTCAAAATGCGCTTTCATTGAAGCTAGTTGTTGTGGCTTAAAAGATGTTCTGATACGTTTCTGGCGACCATTGGAGTTGCTGACGTTACTGTTGCAATCCAGTACATCATTTTTTTCGTCCAGACCTAGCAGATTTTCAGCTCCGTCTAGCACGTCGAACTCCGAAGTATCATCGTCAGGCACAATTTTCAGCGTATTTAAGTTGTTGTCAATTGACAACATTTGGAAATTGTTTGCACCTGCTCCAAGACTATCGGCTGTGCAATCTGTGCTGCAATTGCTATTGTTGCTACTATTACTGATGTTTTCACTGGCAAACCTACTGGCAGAACCCATTTCAGTGTTGGAATTCAACACTACTTTTGATCTATTCAGGCTTTTGTCGCTTGGTTCTATAATTTTCGCAGATTCAGTTACGAAATTTACCTTGGCTGTTTCAAGCGCATGCAATGGTTTACTAGAGATTGGAGAGGACGCATTTGTTCCTCTAACATTTTTATTCTCGATTGTGATCATATTTCTGCAGGTTGCTCTGTCGACTCGTCCAATGCCATAGTCCACTGTGGGATAAATGGAAGCATATTCTGCTTCAAAATTTGTTTCGTTACCAACAACAGTTGAGAAGGCTGAACCCGAAAATTTGGAAGCAGAAGAACACTCAGGTGAACCAAGTGTTGCGGTCACACAGGTTGAACTGGTAGTGTCCAAACCTGTACTAACTGACGCAGGAAGTAGAGATTTCAGCAATGTGGAGTCCTTTAATTGTGTAGCACTTTGATAATAAGCGTCTGAATTAACTTTACAATCGTCTCCTCTTGTCTGAGCGAGATGGCAATTCTGCAAGTTGCCTGTTGAAGTAGCGAGACACGCGTTTATTGAGCCGTTTGCGTCAACCAAGTTAGCAACTGGAAATGGCAGACTGGGGCTGGAGAAGCTTACCATATCAGTTTTATTTACGGATAGATTGTTAAAACCGGATGACGTTGAGGCTGATGCCATTGAGTTGACAAACGATTCCGGAGATACAAACCCCGTCAAAAAGTAATCTGATGCAAAAACAACATATGGGAATATTTAAAAAAAGTCAAACACTAGGTAAATACTTTATAAGCCGTCTCTTTAAGCTTTAATTAAGGCATTTTCGAAAAAGATATTAAGATTTTCAGTAATTTAAGTCGATGCCAGTGGTGCAGTATTTACACTGTCAATGAACCCACGGCGAAGGTCTCAAAAAGCTTCTGACTAACAAAGCCAGTTTCCTGGACCGCATGCGGTGTGAGTGCTTGTATCAACAGTAGAAGCGGAAAAAGCGAATTTTGGCACTTTTAAAATCACCTGTTATACCGAGCAGATCTTGTTCGTTATCTTGGATCGGTGGAACATCTAAGTGAAATTACTTGGAACAAGGTTACGATCTGGATGTAAGCACCTGTCCCATTATAACATACATTTGTCAGTATAAATTAAGCTATGGATAATGTAGAAAAGACAATTCATCTATTAGACCGGTTTCGTCCTTATTCGGATCTCATTACGTACTGTTCAGAATTTGTCGCAGACGCGGCTCGAACCTAGGCACGTCTGCTTGGGAACCTGTTGTTCTGACCAGTGAGTCAACCTGCCACACGCTGAAAACAGTTTTCCGTTATATAATGACTTATGCGTGTAGCGTACAGCAGAATGGAATAGTGATCAGAGCAACCAATTCCTAAACTAACCTGCCCAGGTTTGAGCCTTGTCGGTGGCAAATTCTGGAAAGTACGTGAAGAGTTTCGATTAATGACGAAACCGGTATAATGGAAGAATCGCCTTTACTGAATTATACAATGCTTGAGTTAGTCTGACAAATGTATGAATATAATGGGCCAGGTGTTTACATCAAGATCACAACCAATTGAGCTAAATAATTGTTATCACCACGTGTGCATTCAATGTTTTCTCTGTTATGTACGAGAAATATTTGAAATTAAATCAAAAAGACAATTGATGCTCATCAGCCTTGGTTTACCGGTCATCTTCCAACTAGATTAGGCGACCGGGCCCACAAATGAACATAATTTACACAAACAATAGTGATTCCATACTGCATCAATCGACGCACCGGATAAAAAGGCAGCCTTATCTGCCGAGTTTCGCAGAGCAGGTAAGCTTAAAGAAGCCAATACAGGTGGACGTTAAACTGATGCCTCCATGTTTGACGAATAGTTAGACAAATCTTGGGAACAAAAATATCATCGTGTACACTTTTGAGAATCAATAATTGAAGTATTAACATAAAGTTTTAAATTCAATACCGGTCGATGCCTGACAGGCTAATTTGTTCCAACAGTTTAGGACCTGAAATACCTGCTTAAACGCACGAGTTCAAGAACGAAGAAGGAGGAAAGTAATTGACAAAGCTACCGCTGTCGTATTGGAACAGAACACACGCTAACATACGCACAAATGATTTCCAGAGCTCTTTTCTGTTCGTCGTGTGTTTCTTACACCTAAATAGAATTTGTTAATTGACTTTTAGAATGTGAGAGATCTTGACACCTGAGCTAGCCATTCTTTTACGACTGCTGAATTACGCAAGCACAGTATTCGCATTGTGTTTCTTCTGGAGGCAAGCATTGCAATGAGTAATTTGCAATACGCCTTATTTGGGCCTAGATCACGAGAAAAAATGATTCTACTGCCGTTAAAATACAAGTTTTACAACCAGGAATGTTGTCGTCGTCGCTCTATTCAGTGCTGCAGCGACAGTTTAACTCGACTTGAGAGCTAAAAACTCTCCTTTGCGAATGTAAGCTGACTTTCGGAGTCGTTTGTTTGTGTGCGCCAACTATTAGCCATTCTTCGAATTAAAAGATTGATTTATTTACAAAGCTAACAAATTTGGCCTCCGAATTCAAACGGAGTTCCGACATCTTAGTGATTCAATGTTAGCCTTACTATGTGCAAAAACAAAAAGAAATTTTATCAGATACAAGAAACGCTTCTTTCTCATAATCTCCTCAAGTATCTACTAATCTAAATGCGCAGAACAGCATGCATTGACAAGCAACATCTAATTGCGCTTAGAGGTATCAGCTGAAATAAAGACATCAAAATACTAAAGGCAAGAGTGTAGTTATAATGGACAAATCTGACTACATACAAAAGATGGAAAACGTGTTAATGGACAGTACAAAATTCACACGTCTAGACGATAAATCAGATGAAATAGACAAGGTGGAGCGCAAAGTAATAAATGAAATTAAGATTTTGACAGATGCCGGCTTTATTGATGAGGCCACTGCACAGAAGCTCAAGCCAGTTGGATCATCTACACCAATAATGTACGGATTACCAAAAACACACAAAAGAGGTTGTCCTATGAGGCCAATTTTATCAATGGTAAATTCTCCGTTTCATGCACTAGCTAAATGGCTAGTTCGTTTACTTGAACCATTACGTAAACTACTAGGTAATCATTCGGTTGCCGATTCGTTTGAGTTTGTAAACAAAATTCAAGATATAAATGTTAAAAACAAGATTATGGTATCTTTTGATGTAACGTCTTTGTTTACAAATGTTCCAATTGATGAAACCATTGGCATTATAGTCAAAGCGGTAGAACACGATATATTACCATCGCCGGTGCCAGGTCAAACTCTACGCAAGCTTATCTTATTATGCACGAAAGACGTACGATTTCGTTTTAATGGTCACATCTACAAACAGACTGATGGTGTCGCAATGGGAAGCCCCTTATCTCCAGTGTTGGCTGAGATTTTTCTAGGGCACCTAGAAAATACATCATTAAAGAGTGACATAAGTAAATGTGCTCAATATATACGGTACGTGGATGATATATTTATTGTACTTAAAAACAGGTCGCAATCACGAACATTGCTTCAAAGTTTCATAAAAGCACATAAGAATATCGCTTTCACGTGAAAGCACGAGGAAGATGATTGTCTGCCTTTCCTAGATGTACTATTAAAGAAAAAAACTAATGGTAAATTAAACAGAACAATTTACCATAAACCAACATGGTCTGCACAGTATTTGCATTACAGCAGTTTTGTGCCGTTTCAATATAAATTATCAACAGTTCGTGGCTGCTTTTCAAGAATTGACAGGTTGGATAGTCAAGATTCAAAAGAAAATGAATATAATAAAGCAATTAACGATTTAATGTCTAATGGCTATCCCAGACAATTAATTGAATCAATTATTAAAAGGGGAATTAACCAGAAACAGACGTATTATGGGCCAGAAAAGAAAACAGTCTACCTAAACATCCCATTTAAGGGGGATGCAGTTTCCCGAATGGCACAAAAGAAAGTTGAAGCAGCATTGACACGCACATTTAATGCAGCCAAACTACGAGTGTTATTTAGGGTAACACACTTGCCTTTACCAGCAATCAAAGAGAAACAGCCGTTAATGTCGATATCAAATATTATTTACCAATTTACATGCGCGAGTTGTGATCAACTTACGTAGGCCGATCGACCAGACGGTTAATTACTCGAATGAGAGAAAATTTGAACTTAAACGCCTGTTTTAAATCAAATGGTGAATACACGTCTGCTATTGCGCAACACATCATCAAAACATCGCACGTATGTTCTCCAGACGTAGTATTCAAAATAATTACTAAATGCAAAAACAAAAGGGAGTAGCCAAATACGAAGCCTTATGGATAAACAAATCGCAGCCGGATTTATGCAAGCAGAAGAAACATGCACAGGCATCGAGCTTGAACTGGATGTGACGCACACAATTGATTGGTTTCAGTTTTTCACACACACTCTCTCTCTATGTTCACATATTTCTATCTTGTTTTGCTTTCTAATTTATATATAAAGATATGTTCATTAGTAGATACTTGAGGAGATTATGAGAAAGAAATAATTCTTGTATCTGATAAAATTTCTTTTTGTTTTTGCACATAGGAAGGGTGATATGAATTTTATTAAAGCTCGCATGCAAAAAGAATCTTAGTGATTGTCAGTGATATGAGTGCAAAACTAGGACAAAACTGCGCAGGCAGCAGAGTTGTGGGAAAATGGATCCAGACAGAAAATAGCTGTGGTAACAGCATCATGCACTTTCATCTTATTCTTGGCCATAAACTGTTTGTGGTGAGCTCGATTTTCAAGCGCTAAATGGAACCTCTTGCAACAAAGCGCAGAGATGTACACCATGCAGATTGGACGGTGATATATCATCATATTTGTGCCAATCATAGTCAAGTAAGCAGCTGGTGGTCATCTTCCATTTAACCATCTACTTTCCGGATACTATTATTCGCAGTAATGGTCACTGGATGAAGGCCTATTGCACTCTCACTAACAAAGCGATAAATGAATTGGTGAAAATCTGTGAAAGTTTGGCGGAAGACAGGATTTGATTGAGATGTCCGGTTAATAGTTTCATATTGTCATAAACACCTAGTATCCCGCCTATTGTATTGTATTGTATACATGTTTATTTTGTCGGTATAACGTAAACGTTACATAACGTAGAAAATGAAATATTTCAAATAGACCGGTTTCATCCTTATTGGGCACTCGTCAAGTAGCTGTCCGAATTGCTACGACAGGTATTGGAACCATGAAGTGTTAAAATCGTAGCTTTGCAACTCATCCTTTAAGCCATAATAGCAGCTTATTAATACAAATTTACGTTTCGTTCCCGCTCATTTTGTTTAGTCAATCGATCCCACAACAAAGAACTATTCGACATTGCAGTCGACCAAAACTACGAACGAGTTTTCCCAAATTTATTCACATAGTAAATACAAAATATCACCTGGGTAAGTAAAATTATTACAAATTGTATAAACAGGATTTGATTATATATGTTGTTTTGGCAAAAATTGAACATTACTGAAGATAGTAAATTCAATTCATCGACTACACTAGTTTTATTGTCCTGAAACTCATACATTGGCCCACCAAAGACGCGTATTGTTTGAAATTTTCATTTTTTTAACCAAATTATGGTATCGGTCAGTCATTATTTCTGTTTAAATTTATTCAACATCACTTTCGACCAACAGATCCAACTGGGTTTCCAAAATCTGTCATTATAAGACAAACAACAGTGGATGCAAACACCTTGTGCTGTAACACAAGGAAAAGGTAATTAAACAACGTGTCTACCCAGTAATTGACATTGTATGCACTTCTGTTAGCAGGATATGATTATAAACGTGGTTTCGTTAAAACCAAAACGTTACTTAAGAAAGAAGATAAAAGTCAATTACATCGGTTTCGTTGTTATTGGTCACTCGTCAAATGGTTTTCCGCGGTCGTGATTTGAACCAGACGTCAGTGGTTTCCTTGCTTTGGGACTCATTCTTTTTGCAAACCAAGCTGTTCGTTGCATGCAACCTTCAGTTTTATGACAACTTATGCTTTTTTATCGCGCAATCAATTATTGTGTAATTCTATTGCCTATATATGTGTGTGTGTGTGTGGCGAAAGCTACAAACGGCTAATGTTCGTTGACTGCATAGAAAATGTGCAGCCGACATTTCCAGTCAAGTTCAATGTATGCGAGACTGCTAGAGGTGAGGAATTTGGCCAAATATGACGGTACAAAGATGTAGTGGTTAAAGTGCGTAATCCCGGTTCCTACTGACGAGTCGCCAGTAAGCACGAAACGAATGTGCACGAGATTATACTTTCCGTTCATGATTTCTTTGGTATATCCTTCTGATCATAATTGAACTAATTTGTTACTAGGCACGCAGCACCTAATACATAATTGCATATACATTAGTTTTCCGCGATAAAAAGTATCTAGACAGTTGGATAGCTCTCAATTCGCCAATACCATAATGACCAGATCCAAAATATTACTTCGGAATACAGCAAGAAAGACATTTACTTGCAAACAGGCACACACAGAGACACATACGCATATACACATACTAATCAGACCAAACAAGAAATAGAAGTAAAACCCAGTCAGATTTATTACCACCCTTGTAATCAAATGAAAACCCAGGATGTATATAATGAAAGATTGGAAAGTGAAATCTAGTAGCCTCGAAATAAATGGCCATTAACCGCGTCGTTATTAAATTGTTTTTCTTTCCTAATTAAAAATATACTGTGAAATTCTTAGACAATGGACATAATAAAGAACATATATATATAATTATATATATATATATATATATATATATATATATACATATATTTAAGCTCAGACAATTTAAACTAAACACATTTTAGTTTTATGTCATATTGATAGTCTAGAGAAGTAAATACTAAGAATTCTTCATTATTTGACAAATCCTCATTGTTATCCAGGACGAGTTTTTGGGTCATGCATCTACTAAAATTCCCAAATAAATTCGGTAGCGTTAAGAATTATCAATATGACCAGCAACGAAATGATCATGGTTTTTATTTCAATCTGTGCACCAGGCTATTACTGAGGTATTTTACAATGAGGAGGAATTAAAATCTGGTAAAATTATTTTCGTCATCATCTTAGTCAGTGATTGAGTTTTAAATAAGTATACTTAATGCAATGTACGGACGCTAAACGTATATGTGATTTGTTTTGCGGCTCTAAGTCAAGTTGTCCTGGTTTTCATTTCAATCTAAAGATTTCCTTGCTAGTGCTGAGGAGTTTTGTTATTAATATAGGAATTACGAACCGGTAGATAGAGTTAGTCCGAATTATAATCATCGATCAGGCTGAACCTAAAAAGACTTTTTAATGCAATTCGCGATTTCCAAGGCTCAGGAAATGAGCTTCGTAGAGCTGAGCCAAAAAATAGTCGGTCCATTCCACGTCCGAGCAAACATGGTTGCTACTGGGAGGATCACACCTTTGGTCGTAACTATGCGCGAGATTACTTGAGGTAAGAATTACATAATTTATTTGCCAAACCTTATAAATAAATTACGGTTTTATCCTCGATAGTAGATATACCGTCGTACTTTTTGAAACGCGTAGCACGTGTGAATGACGGTAATTTTTCTCTTGTACGACGACTAGAAAAATACAATAGGATCTGTGCTTAATTCAAGCTCACAAACCTAATTTTAAAAATTGCTACCATCATCCGCGCAATCAATGATTGTTTAATTGTATTGCCTACACACACACACACACATATATATATATATATATATATATATATATATATATATATATATATATAAATTTCGAAAGCCGCAAAACGTTAATGTTCGTGACTGCATAGAAATTGTGCAGCCGACATTTTCAGTCAAGTACAATGTATGCGAGACTACTATAGGTGAGAGCCGCATATCTAATTTTGCTTTCCATATATATGCATTGCGGATCGATTCTCGCTGGTCCGTTTGCCGTCTTACTCTGATGATGATCATGGAAGGTCGAAACGCGTCAGTGCGTGCGACTGGCAGTAGTTATGCTATGATGTTCGACGACTGGTTAAATAAAATGGGATAGGTGTTAACTTCAAGCTCGCAAATGTGATTTAGGTAATTGTTATCACCACCCGCGCAATCAATGATTGCTTAATTGTATTACTCTATATATATATATATATATATATATATATATATATATATATATATATATGTGTGTGTGTGTGTGTGTGTGTGTGTGAAAGCCACTAAAATTTGATGTTCACGACTGCATAGAATTGTGCAGCCGAAATTACCGGTAAAGAGCTATGAGTGTGAGACGACTAGAGGTGAGAGCTACACATAACATTTTAATTTCCATATATATAAATTTCGGTTTGATCTATCCTAGTCAAATTGCCGTCGTACACTGATGCTGATCATGAAAAGACTAAACACGTCAGTACGTGTGACTGGCAGTAGCTTTGCTATGTTGTTCGGATGATTAGATAATTGGTGTTTATCTGAAGCTCGCAAATTTGTGTAAAAAAAACAACACATACTTGGTTGATGAAAAGAGACATTTCGAAAATCTGCCTAACTGTCTTTCATTAAGAATGATTAAAATTTCTTAAATCACCAAGATAGGCGATAACGTGTTCTCCTCTTAAGTTGACATTTATTTTACGTACCAGGTTTGGAGAGACATCATGAATCTACCCGTCCGAGTGAACAAACTGCAGATATAAAAGAGAGGGGATTCATTAAAATTGATAAAAAATTGAATGCATTTCCCTTACATATCCGCGTGGCAGCACACTTTCAAGAGTATGGGACGACTCAATTATGGATTTCAGATCGGTATTTATGAGTAGAAGTCTGGTGACAAAATTTCTCGTTGGGCAAGCGATGATTCTGTTTTATCTACTGGAAATGCTAAATAAATATATTATCATCGTTAGAAATAGTCTGTTTTCTGATCTAAGCTAGTTATAGACCTCCATGCGTAAATGAAGAATCTATACTTTTATGCACGCAATACAATAGCCAAACATATACAAGCACACCAATTTATTTGAAACAGTTTTAAGGATTTTTTCATTTAATTCAATAAAAATGCTAATTTTCTTACAGCGTGATTCCTATTTCTGCCTGTAGCATTTGTTTCAGTATTACGTTTTGTTTAAGAAAAAGATTACACCCTTTGCGTATGCATCAATTTGCATGTGTATAACGCTGCCTAACTAAACTGCTCATGTCAAATTTATAACCTTGTGGCGTATATTTGGAGGCATGCCGTAAAAAATCAAAATGGCTTATAAGCAAGAAATGACGTAGAAGACAGTAACGCAGTTAACTAGAATTTAAAAAAAACTATTCAACAAACAAACCTTTAAAAAGTAATTTAATGCAAGTATGAGTGTGCAGTTTTATAGCATTCCAGTAACCAAACGAAAATTGTAGTGTATGACGCTTAAGAAATTTAAAAGTTGACTTTGGCATTATGCTAAACCATGCAAATTGTATGAAATTGAAATATTTGCTCTTCACCTAACGAGGTTCAGCGAAACATTTGACATGTTATCTTAAGATTTCTGAAGGGTCGATGATTGTGAAAGCCTAGATATAAAGATTTGCCATATCACTCGATACCGAAGCATGCTTAACAATTAAAGTTCTAATGTTTAATCAAAATATTTTCTATCAGTTTAAAAAGCGACTACGATAACTATGAAGACCAATTTTTAATATCATTAGCTACTGAGTGCTTGGGTTCATGGTGAAATGCCGCCGCGCTTCAATTTGAGGTTGTAATGTCAAAATACATGAGATTGTTTAACTTATTTCTTATTCACTGAAGGAAACCATTGGTGCATAAGTTGCTTTGATCAAAAATGTTTTTTCTAAAAATCTAGTCGTAGTTGCTGAAACATTTGCAGGGTTTGAAGCAAGCCCACAAAAGCGTCACATTAATGTCGGAGCACGTCTACCTTTCTTAGATGCGCTACAAAAATGAAATACTTCTAATAACATAAAGTTGACAGCCTATCACATGACAGCATGGTGTGCACAGTACGTGTCTTATAGCAGTGCTGCAGCATTTCAGTGGAAAATGACGAGTCGCGGTCGATTCCGACTTATTGGTAAACATTTTATACCAGCTTAGAAGACCAAGGAAATTAATGTGGCCAAAAATATGCAAAAATTAACGCTCCCATGTGCAACGCCTTAAGTATTGCCGTCTAAGACACGCTCAGAACCATTACGGACGAGAATTTAATTGAACATTCCATTACATAGGAACGCTGTATCCAACTTTAAAAGATTATGTGCAAATGGCTTTAATAGACGCCTACAATGTAACTAAACTGGGAATATCGGATAAACTAGCGCAAGGAACTTTAACAGGCATCAAAGACGATTTCACATATTGTTTATTATTTAAACACAAGTAGAATAAAATAATCAGGTTGATCAATCGGGCGGTTAAGAATCATAGGAAAAACACATGACCATTTAAACACAGGACTCAAATCGAATGGTGAATGAACATTCGAAAGTGCGAAACATATTATGAAATCTTGCACAAATGTTCAACAAATGTTGTATGGAATTTAATAACTCAGTGCCAGAACACAAATGAGTTTGGCGTGTATGAAGTGGTGGTGATTATCTCGTTTTAAGTCGGACTCATGAAATCTGAAGAAGTATATATGGACTTAAAGTATAAATTGGATGCTACGCAACCAGTGTAAATAAATGTACGCCTTTCGGTTTAAATTTCACAATTTAACCGATTTGCGTCTTCGGTTTGTTTGTAATTTTGAAAGTATATATATATATATATATATATATATATATATATATATATATATATATATATATATATATATATATAGGACTTCAGTTGATATACCAGATAAATCCATCTTCCAATTCACAGTGCCTCAATTTTGTTCCACACCTGAGAAACTATTTATAAATTATACCAGACGCTTAGCTACCTTTCGAGAGCTTTTATGTATTTCACGTTACGAGCACGTTTTCTATGATTAAAATGGCAAAAAAACGCCTAATACTAAGTAGTAAATAATATGTCATTATTAATGAATTTTGCCGGAAACTTTGTTTCTTTATTTGCGTAAAAGTTTCTGTCTTCCTTTAAGTATCTTAAACACGACGGTTTTGCACATAGTTAAATTGCGCCTTGAAGTTGAACAATGCTTCGAACTAGCTCACCTCTCGATTAAGCTTTATTAATATTAATTTTCAGTAGTAATAAATAAAATATTTTTTATTATTTGTTATAAGCATTGTACACATATCGCTTCAGTAAACAGTTCACAAATGATAGCCGGAACACAAGACAAACTTCCATACGGTTTTAGTCAACTTCAAACGAAGGTATGATTGAGCGTCTTTTTGGTCACCTCTCGTCTATTAACTCCTGTTTTAGAATAATAAATATTAATACTAGAATGTACATTTCCCAAAGAAAATGTGAGTGGTGTTCGCATTGGCCACTCGGCCCTCAGTTGCTACCCAGGGTGGTTGCTAGGGTAATCGTGGTGATTGCTAGTGTGTTGCAATGAGACTGCTAGGTTATTTGGGGTCGTTTTTAGGGTCCCCAGTATGGTTGCTAGGGTTGTTGCTAAGGTAAACAATGTGGTTGCTAGGGCCCCAGAGGTATAACTTATACCCCACTGTGGAGTATGTTCTCGCACAGCATGATAGTTTCACAAGATGTGGCGATTCACATGTTTCTGCGACACCCTCTGCCAAAATTGGCCGCAATGCATTGTCTATGGGATTTTCAGGCGATATTTCGCACGATCGCTTATAAAAGTCATAGAACACCATTCCCGAATAGGCCGCATGATTTAACACCTTTTTTGCGAGTCTATGACAAAAACTGCGGGACTAGTTACGCGGCAAATTTTGTACGGAAGAAAAATAATAATAAGTATGGTGCATAGTAATAGTGTTCCTTGCCTTCAGCAAGTACCACTAATTATTTAATGCACTTCATATGCGAGCATCTAAACTCTTTTGGTAATTACCTTGCTCAAATTCGTAAGTCGAATATTTTCATTCATTATTTTCATTGATTCACACGTTCTCTGATTGAAATTCTAATTCCTTAATTAATTTACAAATAAGAATATACAAAATATCAGTTTAAAATAAATATTGCAAATGGTAGCAAAAGAAATACATCAAATACACCGGTTTCGCCTCTATTCAGAACTCGTCAAGTACTTCCGATCTTGATATACACACCTGACCCATTATGTACAAACATTTGTCAGTATAAACTAGGTATTGTATAGTGTATAAAAGGCAATTCATCCAGTGGAACGGTTTCGTCCTTATTGAGTGGTTAGAGCACCAGATTTCGAAGCAGACGTGCCCAGGTTCGAGCCCTGTGTGGCAATAGCCACCTTTAAGACAAATAATGAACAAAGAGTCTTATCTAGGGCAGACATTATTTCAACAGAAATTCCTCGCAGAAGCGCCCGTATAAGAATGAAGCAGTCAGCCCAATGATAAAAGCAGACTTCGAGCCGAAGTGAACATAAATTAATTAATATTTGTAAATTTGTTTTATTAAATCGATGCTCGTTATGCGAGCAAAATTCTATATATAATTGAGTAAAATATAGCATATATGGTACATTTAAAATGGCTTCTAATGGGTTGGAAACGTTGATTCAGGGACTGACTTCTCAGAATTAGGCATAATTAAGTCTCGTCTGGACGATACGCTGATAATAAACACAGACGACATACGTGTACGTGGACACAAAACCCTGACCCCGTCAAATTCTGGCCAGTACATGATGAGTTCTCAATAAGGACAAAACCGGTCTACTGGATGTCTTGTCTTTTCCACACTATGCAATACCTAGTTTATACTGACAAATGTATGTACTTAATGGGTCAGGTGTTTATATCAAGTTCGCAACCTTGATTAAAAGTAATAAAAACCTTTTAAAGACCTTTCATTAATCTAAATTACATAACTTTGATAAGAAAATTTTTGTTTACTATGTGGCTCAATGGTTGGAGCAACAGACTCCAAAGCAGACGTGTCGAAATACAAGTCCTGTCTGCGGCAAATACTGAACAATACGTAAAAATTTCCAAATATAGACAAAACCAGTCTACTGGATGAATTTCCCTTTCCACAGTAAGCAATTCTTACTTTATACTGCCACATATGTATCTATATAAAACGTCTGGTGCTCATATCAAGATGACAACATTTATTTAAATAGATGCTATCACCTCCTGTGCCATGCATATTTGTTTAATTATATAGGCAGATATATAAACATATAAATCAGGGTTTCAGACAGAGTAAAAATACTGTGGTCAAATATTTGGCTAATTTTTGTACGATAACTTCATCCTTATTTACACATTATAATGTTTTTATAACTTGCATCAACTTCACAAGAACACAGAAAAAGACAAATTATCTAACATTGCTCACCCTCGTGTGATGTCTGAATATTGGCATCTGCCTCCTCCTCTCCAGATGACCAATTATTACTACTTTCGGAAATGATACAGTCATTACCGCTTAGAGGCGTCTCATTAAATGATAGTCGACCATCGTGTTTGAATGCAGAAAATGAATTGCCTCCTGTAGCCAAGTAAAACTCACACCTTTCGTTGATCTGAGTGCTTTGAATTAGTTGATTGTCAAATTTGTCACCTAATTCGTCCACACAATTCAGTGCCGATTTGAGTTCGAAGCCAGTATGTTGAGGTAGGTCAGTACCCTCGTATCTGTGCGGATCACCGGGTTGCACTTGCTTTCGGCTAGGTTGGACAGATTCAGTTTTCTGCTTCTCAATTTGAATATCCCGGCCAGACGAATCGTTTGCGTTGTCGAATAATAGGCCAACAGATGGTGCATTAACTAAACATGCCAAACGACCGTGAAATCTGGTTGAACTAATACTGTTATAATTACATTGACGAATGGATTTTGGTCGGAAGCTACTAGAATCCGAGGGAGAAAGCTCATTAATTGTCAAATGGTCGTCATTGGAGAGAGATGCCGCAACAGGAGAAACTGTAATTTTGTCATTCATGCCATTTTTTGGCAATGTCTGCGCAGAACTTTTCATCAACGAGGCTGTCAACAAAGGTGTAGATGACTTACAATGGTCTGATTTATTTGAATTTTTACTTGGTTTTCTGTCAGCCACCTGTAGGGAATCCACAGAGCATGGAGAACTTGTTGCCTGTGCCATTGTCATCATCATCATTCGTTTTAATGATGGGGGAGATGACATTGAGTGCAAGGGTGAATTTGGTGAAGAGTAAACTATGGACGTATTTCCTGGCCAAGACGTAGAAGGAGGACACTTGGATGTTGTTAATAGTGATGACGTTGCGTCTCTAGACGCAAGCTCCGAAAGACTTGACGTTGAGTCTTCGTTAACGTTTAACTCTTTTGCAATCATTGCTGAACTTGTCAGCGATTCAGTTTGATCCTTCTTAAAGTGAGAGTCACTTGTCGAAAGGGCATTAGTGGTGGAAGCCTGGGAGCTATCCTGGTAAGACACCGAATGCTTCTCAGAGTTCATATCAGAAGCCAATGATGGCAGCAAGTGTGTGAATAGCGGAACAGACGTTTGTTGAAGGTTTTCATTCACAGTTTTACATATGTTGTGGATTGTCTCGACATTATTTGCCATTTCTTCATCTGCCGAAAATTTATCTTCACATAAAGAACCACCTTGACCACTTTCCCCCAATTTGAATGTGGTTAACTTTCTTTTGCGACTTGTTGTATGGCCATCTATCGAAGTATCCGATTTGTTAACTTCCATTTTACCTCTGCTTCCAGTATCGGAGTTGCACTTTAACTCTCTAAATGGTTGTTTTTTACTTGTAATGTCATCATTTGTTTTGTTCAATTCGTCAATTGATATCAAAGTCAATCGCCGTTCCACAGCGCTGCAGTCAACGTTTTCCTTAGCTACCGTTGCATTGTCAACTTGTTCTAATTCTTCAAGAATTGAAGAAAAGATAATATTAAACAATAATTGATTGCGCGGGTGGTGGTAACAATTCCTTAAATAAAGTTTGCGAACTTGAAGTAAACACAAATCCTATTGTATTTAACCAGTCGTCGAACAAAGTAGATAATATTAAACCACATTTTATCAGTTTGATTTTTATGAATGTTAAAAAATTCAACCATAGTGTGTTAAAATCAAAATCCATGTTTGTCGTGCTGAACTAATATGTATGCAATTTCGTATTAGGTATTCCGCCCCTAATAAGAAATTGGTTCAAATGGGACAGAAAGAATATTCCATAGTCAGCATGAATCCTAGGTTGCATCTCATGTGCACATTCGTTTCGTGCTTACAGGCAACTCTTTAGTAGAAAACCGTAATACGCCCTATACGCACCATATATTTGGTCAGGAAATGTGGAACAGGTGGGCAGTAAAATTTCCTGTGCGAATGTGTAATAATTCAGTAATAGAGGAATTTTCATTTAAAGCCTTCAATAATACGACTTCAAGGCCAATTCACTGCATATAATACATGCCGAGTCTGTAAAGAGTACCAAAACAATAGATTTCTGGATAGGCTAAATTTTAACAAAATTGGAAATTGCTACTTATGAACACCTGTTATTTCAGCAGATCGATACACTCTGGCCTTGATCGACATCAGTTATCACATTTAGCGTTATTCATGAAATTATTTAACAAAATATATAATAGTCATATGTTGTTCATTGCGGAAAACTGAAATATATGCAAGATTGCATTAGGTATTACGCACCTAATAAAACATATGCACAAGTAGGGCCTTTTAAGATAACACTACTCGTTATATAAAGTCTCTCTTACTCATGCGTTTTGTGGAATGACACTTACTCTGTGGTGTCTTTTAAGTCACATTGCCGTAGTTTTTATATTAGGTTGACTCCATTAGAGTTTGAAGTAGCTTAAGTAAAAGAAATTTAACCGTGAAACTGTTCCACATTTCTTGATTAAGTAGATCATGGGTATTGCGCGTAGTACTGGCTCTTGCTAATAATCCGCCAGTACGCACGAAACGCAGGTGTCTATGACATCTATCCAATCTTTGTTTACTGGCTAGTAAACAATGATTGGATAGACCCGCATTTCCAATGGTTAGTATGAACGATGTTGAAGCTTTCGGAAGAAAGGAACGAATAGAAACCCAGCCCGATCGAAAACAAAACAGATACGGAGAGGGCAATTGGAATCACTCGGATCTTTGTGAAACTGTTGGTGCAAAGCTGCAACCCGCGTACGCAAAACGCGGCATTGCAGAATATGCAGCTGGCATCCCGCAAAAATTCAAAACATGTTTGAACTAATTTGTTTCTAGATACGCATTACGGAATGCACAACGACACATGTTTATTGTAATTTTAATTTTGGTTGAGTTGCTTCAGACGGAACAAATAATTGACGAATTTCCTCATTGAAATGAATTGTAATGAACACTTATATAATTAAACGAACATTGGTTACGCGGGTGGTGATAACAATTATTATAATCAAGTTTGCGGTCTTGATATAAACACCTGACCCATTAATTACTTACATATGTCAGTATAAACTAAGAATTGTATAGTGTAGAAAAGGCAATTCATCCAGTAGACCGGTTTCGTCCTTATTAGGAACTCATCATGTACTGGCCAGAATTTGCCGCGGACAGGACTCGAACCTGGGCACGTCTGCTTCAGAATCTGGTGCTCTATCAACTGGGTATATTCTGGCCAATACATGATGAGTTCCCAATAAGGACGAAACCGGTCTACTGGATAAATTGCCTTCTCTACACTATACAATTCTTAGTTTATACTGACAAATTCATTTGGATAACCAACTGATAGCTAAACCATAGTCACTTTTGATACATGTGAAATATTTTCCGCTTTAGTCGAAATATGAAAAGATCCACAGATCCTGAGAGAACTCAGCCATATAATAATTTGATGTATAAAATGTAATATTCTGATTGGAGAGCTAATTTTGAGGAAATCAGACTGAATAGCCGCAGGAGTATTACATTTGTAGAAAGTATGCGGACTCAAAAAAAAATTGAAGTTTAACATCTATTTATCCAATTACCAGTTTCGAGTAGAAGAGTGTTTAAACAATTGATTAGAGTTGAACTAAATTTATTCTTTGAAGGTCTATAGATAACAACTTTCTCCAAAATTCCATCACGTCCAATCCCGACCTTTCTGCTCTTCCTGATTTATAATCATTAGCGTGTAAAATGCAGAGTAAAATAAGTCTTATTTTAAAAAGAAACATGTTCCACGACAGGGAATAGATTAATTACCTTTTCTTTGTGTTGCGACCCGAGGTGCTTGCATCCAATGTTTACCTGATTGGATAGACAAGTAGACTGTGGATGCAAACACCTAGTGTCGCAACCGAAGGAAAAGTCTTATTTTAGTTTTCTCCTTAATCAATTCATGTTTACATTTTCCTAAATCACAAACTAATCTATTTAACAAGTTTAAATGGAAATCATGTTTAGGAGGCATACCATTGGGATTTAAATGAAGCAGAATTTTAAAACTAAAATAATCTACGAAAGACAATTGATAGCACTGGTCCCGTGACTCTGAAGCCATCCTTACACTGCTTTTCCGGAAATTTTGTTAAATTAATGCTTTCAGAATTTTTACCCTATATTCAAACTAATTTCCGTACAAGCCGTGTAAAGCGGCTTCAGAGTCACGGGACCAGTGAGAACCCATCAATAAATTTAAAAAAGCAAGCTGTGTACCTGGAAATGCAAATGTATCAATATTTTACCGACCTAAAAGTGCTATCGATTATCCCGAAACCGTCAATTGTGGTATCAGCTCCAACGATGAAAGCACTATGCAAACGCAAATTCCTTTTAAGGAATATATCAAAACAAACTACGACTGACGTTTCATTTTAAACAGGAAAGGATAAAACAAAAAAGAAGCACATGCCGTATTAATTGCTTCTTTGTGTGATGATAACGGCTTATAATTGATTAACTTGTGTATCTATAATACTTGTCCCCACCTTAACTAGCGAAGTCAGCTATAAATATAGCATAATAATAGTGATAAAATGTAGTTGCCAGACGCGTGCAAATTGAAAATGACTTGTGATCAATAATTAAACAATCATTGATTGGGCGGTTGGTGATAAAAAAATTCTAAATCAAGTTTGTGAGCTTGAAGTAAACACCAATCCCATTTTATTTTACCAATCGTCGAACAAAACTACCGTCAGTCAAACGTAATGATGCGTATCAAGTAAAATAATATGAATGGTGTATCAGAATAATGTGATTCTAACTGGTAATATACATTTTGAGTTTCCAAAGTTTTCTTGCGTGGGTGGTAGATTTGCTCTATTAGCTCAACAAACATGCAAATGATCCCCATTTACAAGCACGCATTGAGGTCGTCCTCGTGGCGGTTGGGTGCTGATTCGTCCCCTCACTTCGAAAGCTTCCACATCATTCGTACTAACCACCGGAAATGAAATCAACGAAGATTAGATCATACCTCATTTCCGGTGGTGAGTACGAATGTTGTGGCAACCTTCGGAGTGAGGGGACGAATCAGCACCGAGGCGCCACGAGGACGACCACAATGCGTGCTTGTAAATGGGGATCATTTGCATGTTTGCTGAGCTAATAGAGCAAATCTACCACCCACGCAAGAAAACTTTGGAGACTCAAAAAGTATATTACCAGTTAGAATCGCATTATTCTGATACACCATTCATATAATTTTACTTGTACTTGGCAAATAATGACATCAGCTGTCTGCATTAATGAGATTTAAAAGAAACATGTTGCACGACAGGCAATAGATTATTTAATTAAACGAACATTGGTTGCGCGGGTGGTGATAACAATTATTATAATCAAGGTTGCGGTCTTGATATAAACACCTGACCCATTAATTACTTACATATGTCAGTATAAACTAAGAATTGTATAGTGTAGAAAAGCAATTCATCCAGTTGACCGTTTTCGTCCTTATTAGGAACTCATCATGTACTGGCCAGAATTTGCCGCGGACAGGACTCGAACCTGGGCACGTCTGCTTCGGCAGGATGGCTCAGTGGTTAGAGCACCAGATTCCGAAGCAGACGTTCCCAGGTTCGAGTCCTGTCCGCGGCAAATTCTGGCCAGTACATGATGAGTTCCCATAAGGACGAAACCGGTCTACTGGATGAATTGCCTTTTCTACACTATACAATTCTTAGTTTTTACTGACATATGTAAGTAATTAATGGGTCAGGTGTTTATATCAAGACCGCAACCTTGATTATAATAATAGCTAAAGACTTGTTTTAAATGGAGCCAAAATATTTCTATCGATCATTTGATCTTTGACCTAAAAATTTTAACTACTGAAGTCATAAAGATGTCAGATTTAAGCAGCACTTTCGAAATATATCTTTATAGCAGAAACGAGAATCAGTTTTTTCATTTTATCATTGTCAGCAAGATACAGTAGGAGATTAAATTCAAGCTTCTCGGAGCTCATTCCAACCAGATGTGCGCTAAACAAGATTGGTGTTACATGTATGTATATAATTAAAAGTGTTTTCCCAGGGAGAATGCGACATACCAATAAAACGCTTATCAAGTATAGTTATGCTAGGTGTGCCAGTAAGTTTCCTTATCTTGAAATGGTCGCAATAAATAATTATTCTTCTTAAACGAAAACTGATTGCGCGGGTAGTGATAACAGTAACTAAGTAATGGTTGTGAGCTTGGTGTCAACAGCAGCTCCATTATAAATACTTTTGTCAGTCTAAACTAAGCATTGTGCAATACGCTAGTGTGGCTCAGTGGTTAGAATATCAGATTCTTAAGCAGCCATGCCTATGTTCGAGCCCTGTCCGCGGCAAATTCTGGCCAATACATGATGAGTTCCCAATAAGGACTTAATCGATCTACTGGATGAATTGCCTTTTCTGCACTATGCAATTCTTAGTTTATACTGACAAATGTATGTGAATAATGGGTCAGGTGTTTATTTCAAGATCGTAACCTTGATTATAGTATTTGTCTAGAGCTGTACAAAAAAGAATTATTTGTTCGTACGCTGGCATAATCTTGGCGCTCACGAATCTTGATTGGTTGTTTTGGCTTTTTGAACATTCTTGACTAAAATTTTGATACATAAATTATATATAATCTATATGTGGGAAGTTTATTTATTTAAAAAAACTTAATTCCTAGGTTTTACTTCTCAAATAAATTAATGCCAATTATTATTATCAAGGTTGCAATATTGATATAAGCAGCTGACCCATTAATTATATCAAGATCGCAACCTTTATTATTATAATAATTGTTATCACCGCCCGCGCAACCAATGTTCGTTTAAATTGATGTCAAGTTTGAGCAAAAACGTTATTGTAAAATAAATAAATTTTGTGAAACCATATTTTAAAATCTAAAGGTTTATAATTATCCGAATGTTTACCTTAACATTAGTTTTTTCAAAAATAAACCAACCTGGCTCTGAATAATTGCTGGTTTGTCGTTGAGTCGCATCTTCATTATCGGAAGAAGTCAATTTTGGAGAAACAAGAAAAGAGGCGACAGTGGGAGGATACAAAGCAGAATTCGTACTGTTTGCATAGGGATTATTGCCATTATGTAGCACACCTGGAGATGTGGGCAGATTCCGATGCGATTCGTGATTTCTGTGGAAGTTGTCCAACGGTAAATTAAGCACACATGTTTTAATGTCAGTTTCAGGCATTGATTTCAAGGCGGCATCTATTTTCAATCGTTTTTGCTGTTTTAGCTGTCCATTACAATCGAAAAGGCACTGATTTTGCCTCTTGAAATCACAAAAACCGTTTATCGGATCTTCACCCGGATACGGTGATTGCATATTCGTCACATCTACAGCGAACTTCTTGATTCTGATTGAACAACTGTTGCTGGTAAGGTCTGTGACCGACTGATTCGGTTTACTTTGGCATGCACGGTGGTAGCATGAATAGGATTCAACATCCGATATTTGCTTTGTCAACTGATGCGAAACTGGCGAATTCATGTTACGAGTAAAGGAATGAAGGAGGGAATCGTTTTTATCACTATGTTCACCATGATGACGATAATCACTTATTTCATTTGGCTCCATTTTGTTTACTGGTCGGGAAGAATTATGCGTGTTTTCATTATGTTCATTGTTCAATATTTCCTCGCATTTTAGCTGACTATTTAAGTTTCGATATTGAGGCAAACGTTCCATACTTTCATTGTTGTTAACGTGAAAATCTTGGTGCTCAATTGGTGGAAATCTCAAGGTCATCTGTTTAACAGGATACTTATTATGGGAAATGTGTTCAAGACAATAAACGGAGTAGTTGTCGAGACCACCTAGTTGATAGGCGTCACCAGAACGCAGAGCTCTGTTGCAGACAACACAAACAAAACAAGATGTGTGAAATATCGCCACTGGGATCGAATAGTCAACACTGGAATGTAAAGGTAACCTACATGGTGAAAACGGCAAAGAATTAGTAAAATCTGCTGGAGGCGTAGACGAGGCGTACTTCGAAGGAGGGGAAGAGATCTGTTTCCGTAAGTTGCATGACGTTGTTTGGGCATTTTCATTGGCCGGTGACAGCTCTGAATTGAATAATTGTTGGACTTTTAAATCTGGTTTGCTATTGATCAATTGAGTTCCTGTTCTTCGCATGAGACATGACCGTAGCTGCATCATCGAATCATTAGAATTTCTACCGCTTTCATGTGTATAACGTAAACAATGCGGAAATTTTTCTATTAAATCGGATGTAACTATTTGCTTTGATTGAACTGCTGCTTTAGAATCAACATCACTGCAGGCATCGATACCGTTTGATTCATGATTACAATGCCACTTTTCATAATCTCCATCAGGAAATGAAACTTGATAGATTGTAGATTCATCTTTCTGACAGGTTTTATCGATTCTGTCATTAATATTTTGCGTTGAATTATAATTATGGGAGGTAGAAATTGTCTTAGAATTTCGATCGGGTGACGTGTTTTCACCTGCAAATGAAGTTCCATTTAAACGGTCACCTGATAGAAGAGGAGCAAATGTAGAGTTGCCAGCAATAAAAGTTGCAGTACTTGGAGATTTATAAATGTGACTACTGTCCGTCACAATATTTGCACAATTAAGTGTTGAGAAGTATTTCTGTTTTACGTTATTATTGTTATTGTTATTGTTTTTCAATGTCTCGTAACAAGATCGGTAGTTGAAGATCAACGAGCTGGAAGAGCTCAAAGTGACTCGTAACACAAGGTCAGACTCTGTTAGGCGCTGTTTGCATCGGCAACATCTTGATAGACTAAAAGGTAAATAACAGGAATGAACACAATTTTAGAACTATGCTGATAAGTAACAAACTCCTACCGTAGTCTAGAAGCAGACACATGGAAATGTGAAATCTACCCGTAGAAAAGAATCACAAATGATGAGGCATGACCACAATTAGTTGGGCTAATCCACCTTATATGGTTACCAATAGCTTTTGTTTACAAATCTCAACGAATCGTAGATCTGATTTCAGTTGCGAGTCTCGAAAAGAGTAAATGCATGAAGCAGATGATAATAATTATAATAATAATAATTATTATTATTATTATTATTATTATTATTATTATTATTATATTATTATTATTATTGTTATTAATAATAAGAATAATAATAATAATACAATACGTTGGTTAGTATATAACTGAAAATTGTGTGTAGTGTAGTGTGCGGCAAGGTGGCTCAGTGTTTAGATCACCAGATTCCGAAGCAGACGTGTCCAGTTTCGAGCCCTGTCCGCGGCAAATTATAGACAGTACATGATGAGTTCCCAATAAGAACTAAACCGGTCTACTGGATGAATTGCCTTTTCTACACCATACAATTCTTAGTTTATACTGACGTATGTAAGTAATTAATGTGTCAGGTGCTTATATCAAGATCGCAAACTCTGATTATAATAATTGTTATCACCACCCGTGCAACCTATGTTCGTTTAATTATAATGCGGGTTGAGTTAAATCAGAACATAATTCATATGCGGTTAGTGCATATCCATGTAGTGCAGAATCCTGTAAGCACTTGATATATGTATCATTTCGATTATACAGTTTGCTTATGCGATATTTAACCTAAACTATTGGTTCTATATGAAAAACGCTTAAAAAGGCGTTCACTGATTAATATATGCATGCATATATCTTAGTTTAATGCACCCAGGCTTGAATAAATGTTGTGCTTTAAGTTAATGATGTCATGCTTACCTTAAACTTGTGAGAACTGGTGTTGACCAAGGCCAGATTAGGAGAATTTTGCTGATTTACCATTAATTCAGAATTTAACAATAATTGATTGCGTGGGTGGTGGTAACAATTCTTTAAATCAAGTTTGGAGCTTGAAGTAAACACCAATCCCATTGTATTTAACCAGTCGTCGAACAACATAACAAAACTACCGCCAGCCGCAACGCCCTGACGCGTTTCGACCTTCCATGATCATCATCAGAGTTCGACGACTGGTTGAATAGAATGGGATTGGTGTTTACTTCAAACTCGCAAACTTGATTTAAATAATTAGTTCAGAATTTTTGCTATTCTCCTTGACGGTGAAATTTAATCTTCCACGAAAGTTACAGCGTCGGTGTATACGACGCACAATCAAGGTGATATAAATTTGCAGCGCGAATGATTATTCGTGAGGATGACTCTAATGTTGCTTTTATATACATTTATCTAGGAGATTGCGCTCTCCATCTCTTACGCACTACCTCCAACGGTTGCCCGTAGATTTTAGGCGTAATGCCAGCTCCCACTCACGAGTTTCCGATAGGCACGAAGCACATATGTCATTGAGATTACACCTTTTGTTTGTACTTAATTTGGCAGGCTTGCCTATGTTAACAATATGCGCGCCAAGCCTAATACACCAATACGATGAAGAATGTAAAGCAGAGTATCGCAGTCAAAGACTCTGAATCAAACGTTCCCAGGTTCGAGACCTGTCCGCGGCAAATTATGGCCACTACTTGAAAAGTTTCCGAAAACTACGCAACCGGTCTACTCGATGCATCGCTTTTGCTTGCTGACGCAAAGCTTAGTTTATATTGGCGTATATATATATATATATATATATATATATATGGAAAGCAAAATTAGATATGCGGCTCTCACCTCTAGCAGTCTCGCATACATTGTACTTGATTGGAAATGTCGGCTGCACAATTTCTATGCAATCATGAACATTACCTTCTTGCAAATTTCGCCACAAATATGTAGGAAATACTATAAATATTAACTGATTGCGCATGTGGTGCTAACAATCCTTTAAATCGAGTTTTCCAGCTTTAAGTAAACACCAGTCTTGGCACAAGATAGCAAAAGTTTGTTTTACCTTGTGCAGTACTGTTATTGACTGCTTGTTTCGCCTTCTCCTTGTGTGGGACAATTGATAGCACTCGTAGGTCGGTAAAATCTTGAATCGTTTCGCGGCGAGAATATTAGTGTTTAAAGGTGAGGTATCACAGATGGGAGCGTATGCCAATCCATATGGTTTACTTATAATTATTCTATTAATGTCACTAGATTATGGTAGACATATTTGTGTGCGTGGGGACGGATTTTGATAAATTCTTGTATGCATGTCAGTATAAGAGAATAGGTAATAAGATCGTATATTAAGCAAACAATATAAATAATGTAGGAAGTAAAATAAATATAAATAGATCTGTCTGGAATGAGGATACCAAATTGGATACAAGTTTTATTTTTCCTGTGAGTATGATGTAAACCTTGAAGATGGGACTGGAAATGAAGTCCCGAAATAAGTTTGGAAAATCTGATTCCAACATAATTTGGGACAATCAGCTAATGGACGGCTTCAGAGTGAAGGGACAAATGAGAACCCCTCAATCAATGCCAAACTAAATCTGTTCAATTCAATAGTTTACCAACCTTTTTGCTGCTTCGCCACGTATATATATATATATATATATATATATATATATATATATATATATATATATATATATAGGTATTACAATTAGACAAGCATTGATTGTGCGGGTGGTGATAACAATTCTTCAAATCAAGCTCGCAAAATTTGATTTGGAGAAATGCATATATAGTGTGAAAAAAGTTAATTTGGAACTATGCGTATCGGCTTATTAAAGCTATGCTTTTTGTTACCCTGTTGATCAATAAGAAAGTCACTACGTGTCGCTAAATTCGAAACGGCATGATTTACACATCATCACGACCTGTACCAAAAGTCTTGTTATTTAAAATAAAAGTATGACAACTTGACACGAATATAATTTAAAACCACCAGCATAACAATTTACTTACATTTAATCAAAGTTGCGATTTTGAAATAAACACCTGACCCATTATGTACATACATTTTTCAGTATAAACTAAGTATTTTATAGTGCGAAAAAAGCAATTAATCTAGTGTATAGGTTTCGTCCTTATTCGGGACTTATCACGCACTGTTGAGAATTTGCCGTGGACAGGACTCGAACCTTGGCACGTGTGCTTCGGAATCTGGTGCTCTAACCACTGAGCCACCTTAGATAAAAGTAATTGTTAATACCGCCCGCGCAACCAATTTTTGTTTAATAACAAATCACTGTTTAACTCAACCAGATAAAAGAATAGTTCAAATATTGGAAATAATGTATACTCGTAGCCACATAAAATAGTGCTGTCTTCAATCAGGTGAATTTTATGACGCATGTGAGGCAGAAAAGGGATTAGAATAGCATATTTAGCTTCGAAGGCAACTTTCCGTATAAATTGAAGTTCAGCCCTGGTATTTTATAGGAGATCCGATTGCCGGTCGGAAATCCACCACGCCCTGGTGACACCACCGCCATAGCCCCGTTAGCCCATGTACGATCGGCCATCGAGACATGGTTGACACCATCGTACCACGTTGAGGAGGGGATGGACTTTACGACCGGCAATCGGATCTCCTATAAAATACCACATGAGCCCGACGACGGCACCATGACTCGGCGTGTGTTCCCCGCCACAAAAGGGTTCAACAGCCACAGGATTACATGGACTCCTGGACAGTACCCCGTACTTCCGAATGGCGAATGAGCTCTCAACAGCCAACGGCAACCATGCAACTTACTGCTGCCTTGCAGACTGCGCTTGGATGTGCAAAGGCTAGAGGTGCGTCCTCGATCAAAAAGCCGAGTGGTGAGGGGACACCACTTGTACCAAATTCCCAAGAAACTCCATGAAATCAATGGAGCCGGCTTATCCTCCAAAAGGAGTCAGCCGCAGTAAACGGTAAACCGTAAGCCCTGGTATTGCAATCTTTTTTCATGCTCCAATCAGGAAAAATGAAAATGGAAACACATCAAGTTGTGTAATTTTCATTAGTTTAACCACACTCTAATGCTGACTAAGTTTACAAAATTAGATCGAAAATAATAATTTAGTCATTAGAAAATCTGAGACTCACATTCCTATGAACATTTAACAATTTTAAAATACGGACAAGAATGTTAAATTTGTCGTAATAGCAAACAATAAAGGAAGGAAATGTATTACTGAATATCTCCGTAAAAGTAATTTCACATGCATTAGTTATCCGCCACAATTATTATCTAAAGTAGCTTCATATTTAAAATACCAAAAAAGAACAAAATTACGCAGCGAAAATACTCAGCTTTCGTATATATATTTTTTCACTAAAAAATAAATATTGCACAAGTTAGAAAGACAATATAACAAGTAGACATGGTTCGTCCTTATTGGAAACTCGTCAAGTAATTCCAGAATTTTCTGCGATCGGGTCTGAAACCGGGACAAATTAGCATCTGAATCTAACATCCATAAGACTACACAAACTCATATATATATATATATATATATATATATATATATATATATATATATATATAATCAAAATCATGACATTAAACATCAATACAATATATAAATATGGGTGCGTTAATGTGTGTGAGAGTGTGTTATTTACAGTGTAGGTTTTTACAGTCAATTTTTCCATATGAATAAAAACTTTTTCTATTTTATTTCTATTTGGAAAACTGACATCAGTAGGCTAATTATAACGCGTGGCGTTTATGCAGAAATATATTTTTTTTTAAAAACGGTAAATTTACTGATTATCAGTTCTTCGTGTTCAGTACTGTTTCCACTCCAATAAATCGTAGAATAAATCTTATTTGCATTCATATTAATATAAGTCAGATTAATAGTTACAGTTGTGACAAAAATATTAATGATATCGAAAGAAGTAGTAGTAAAAGAAGTAATGGATAGTATTAGTAGCAAAAGTACCAGTGTTCTTAATCGTTGTTGCAGTATTAGTAGTAGCAATAACGATAGTAATAAAAGAACTGGTAGTAATAGTAATAGATTTATTATTCATGCTATTATTAATATTTTTATTATTATTAATATTATTATTATTATTATTATTATTATTATTATTATTAGTAGTAATCTCAGCAATGGTAGTGGTAGAAATAATATTTTTAGTGGTAATAATATTAGCGATAGTTTTGGCAGTGGTAGTATTAGTAATATTTATAATAAAAATAATAGTTGTATTTGTAGTGATTATATTAATATAAGTAATAATAATAATATTTTTTATAACTATTAATAATAATAACGATATTGTGATTATTATTAGTATTATTAATATTGTAGCAGCATAAGTAGTAGTAGTAATATTTTATTGTTAACAAAACGTAGGTGAATAACACTTTGAGATTCTTCTCGAAAAGAAAATTTTAAAAGAATGCATTTTGTTATGATTTGATGAGTACGAACTTGATCATTCTTAATAGACAACTTGGAAAATGCACATAAAATATACGTTAAGTTAAGCGAACAAGCGAATAAACTGATAATTTTACGACTATCATCCATGGCGTTCAGTGTCCCTAACATGTGATTTGTTTTGTATTCTCCGCATAGTTTACTGTGATTCCATCTCATTCAGGATAGGTGCAGCTAATTAGCAAGAAAAAGAAGAAAAACTAGGCCAAGAAATTGTGTGTTTCGCAAAACACTGAAGTTGTTTTACGTTTCAACAAAATCAACGATTCTATTGTGACTAGCAAATATTAACTCAAAATAAAGCTTAAATATTGAAGAAAGACGCAATGTGTAAATTAAGAAACTAAAACACATCAAATGGCACATCGTGCATCTCCATAACCATATATATATATATATATATATATATATATATATATATATATATATATATATATATATATATATATATATATATATATATATATATATACCTTATTTATTAATTTAGGTAGTTATTTATTTATTCAGTGGACATAATTATTGATAAGATTGAAGTTAAGTAAATAATTTATTCATGCTCATCTATTTGGATGTCAAACCTCACGAACAAATTTGGTGTTAATTGTCAGTCAGTGAATACACAAATCAGTAATTGTCCCATTTCATCGGACTGATAAATCGACGAATACCATTTTAAACATCATTGAAAACTTCTAAAAACACTAGCCTCCAATACCGCAAAAAATGTGAATTAAATAACGATTATAATTGCTACGTCCTGGATTGGAACTAGAGATTAGGTTGCTTTAAATCAAGTTTGCTAGCTTGAAGTAAACACCAACCCCATTGTACCGTCCTATTATTCCACATTCTTCTACCAAATATATAGTGGTTAAAGGGCAATGTACCGGCTCCTACTGATGAGTCGCCAGTAAGCACGAAATGAATGTGTATGGATTATACTTGCCGTTCATGCTGCCTTTGGTTTATCCTTCTGGTCACAACTGAACTAATTTGTTACTAGGTTCGCAAAACCTAATACACTGCTGAACATGAACATTAATTGTTTGCAGCTTTCGCCACATATACATATATAGACAATACAATTTAACAATAATTGATTGCACGTAGTGGTGGTAAAATGCTCTAAATCAAGTTTGCGAGCTTGAAGTATGCACCAACCCCATTATATTTGTTCGTGACTGCATAGAAATTGTGCAGCCGACATTTCCATTCAAGTTCAATGTATGCGAGACTGCTAGAGGTGAGAGACGCATATTTAAATTTGATTTCCATGTATATTCACTGCGGTTTGATCCTCGATAGTCAGTTTGCCGTCGTACTCTGATGATGATCAAGGAAGGTCGAAACGCGTCAGTGCGTTGCGGATGGCGGTAGTTTTGTTATGTTGTTCGACGACTGGTTAAATACAATGGGATTGGTGTTTAATTCAAGCTCGCAAACTTGATTTAAAGAATTATTTCCTCACCCGTCGCAATCAATTATTGTTAAATTGTATTGTCTCTATAGCGATTAGGTTAATTGTTTTGTAATTACAGATGGTGTGGGTGTTTTTAGACCTTTAGGTTGAAAGCGATATCGAATAGCATCCATCTGAAGGATAGACTAATATAAAACATGAAATTCTACAAAGCAATGTGTGGATTTTGAGGTGTAGATGATGAGATGCAAGACTCTGTAGCCAATGTCCCTTGGTTAAAATCACTCTCGCATCAATTTTTGGAACTTTTTGACGAGTGCCGAACAATGCAAAATCGGTTTTCTTGAAAAATTGTATTTTTATCTAGTGCAATTTTAAAATTGCATTGAAAATTTATATATATATATATATATATATATATATATATATATATATCCATACGTCTACCAATATAAATATGTGTAGATCAGAATGAATAAAGATAAAATAATTATTTTGACTAACATGTTATCTATTTAAACAGCGTTTTTGTGCAAATTTATCATCAAATTTACCACTTACACGTTTCAGAATTGGGCAGTTTTTATTTTATCACATGGAAAGTAATTTATTTACTATGCATAAAAGTTATATTTTATCATTCTCAACTAAATGGATACGGGTTAGAGTTCTTCCCTAATCCTTCCATATTACCATTGAATATTTGTACAAAAAGAATTTAACGATGGTCTAACCAGATGACGGTTGACATATTTATGCTATGTATAGTTTATACTCTATTATATATATATATATATTATATATATATATTATATATATATTTAGGTAAATATTAATCAATGCAAATTAAATATGTTCCCACCCCGTATCCCTCATCTTATAAAATACGTGATAATTTATAAAAAGAGC
>JAQBSW010006696.1:0-46547 GCA_029291075.1 Eudiplozoon nipponicum | reverse complement strand
CACCGATTGATTTGTGTCGTTACATATGTAACTGATTATTTATCAGTCTTAAACAAACGTCCATACACATCCACGCATATCTAGTGAATCGTCAAATGTTGTTAAATCACTGCAATTTCACTGGGATGAGTGTACACATACAGTAGCTGATTACTTTTCAATACAAAACAAGAGAGCCCATATACACAGACATGGCGTAAACTTATCTAATTAGTCGTCTGCATTTGTCATTGAATCACTGTAACTTAGTTTCGATGAGTGTACACATACAGGCACAGACACACGTATATATGGCATACACTTATCTAGTGAAAATACAGTTATGCTTCAGTGATCTAGAAAGAAGTAAGAGTGAAGAAGTTTAAACTAAATTTACCACTTGACATATTGATTGTCAAATTTTTATGAGACGTGTTCTCCGTTGAAAATTCTTCCGAAACCAGAAGTCTAAATATTCGTTGTTAAATTGAAGATAGCGGAAGCAAAAACCTTGTTGAGCTCAACAAGGATAAGGCAATTAATCTATTGCCGTCACGCAAAATGTTTCTTTCAAAACACTTGTAATACTCGCAGAACGAAATATAACACAGTAAATTAAATTAAAGCGCATATTGACCCTCATCAATTCATTTTTTGTTACTGTTGTGAAACAGACTGAATAAATGGTAAATGATGGTGAATCTTGTAATGAATCAAATAACAGATACGAGCCTTAAATCTGTAGCCAAATTTATCAAATTATGTAAAACACTCAGGTGTCTCTCATTTGTTATTTTAAGCGATATATCAAATATATAAACACTGAAGCATATTCGAGCTGATACCAAAATCGACTGTTGAAAGAAAATTGATAGCATTCGTAGGGCGGTAAAATTTTGATTTCTTTACATTTCTAGGTGCATAGCTTGTTTTTTTAATTGATTGATGGGTTCGCTCTGGTCCCGTGACATAAGCATTTCTTAAACTGCTTGTCCGGAAATGATTTGGAATAAAGTTTGCTGATTTTTTCCCTATTTTCTGGACTCCATTTCTAGTGTCATCTTCAGGGTTGACACCATGCTCACAGAGAGAAAAACTTGTGGCAAATGTGTTATCCTCATTCATTTTTATTTATTTTACTTCCAAAAGTATTTTTCTTGCCCGCCCCAATATCCGGCCTAAATAACTATTCTCTTATTCTCAACTGTATACACTAAACTACACACACACACACACACACACACACACACACAAAACAACCTATAAATGCATATATCTGTACTCTAATCTAAATTGAAATTTCTAGCAGAAATATAAGTAGACCGTATGGATTGATATAAATGACTATCTGTAATGTCACGATTTTTTAAAGCTGCTTTTCTTGACGCGAAGAAGTATCAACAAAATTAAAATGTCCGTTATATTACAGTAATCATCAATTCCCGGTTTCTATAATCAAGATTTTACCGACCTATTAGCGCTATCATTTTTCCCGCAACAGTCAATTCTGTTATCAGCTCGAAAGATGGCAGCACTACGCAATAGACAATTCTTTTTAAGTAATATATCAAAACGAAATACACCTGAAGCTTGTAGGTGTTCCTCATTTAGGCTGCTGAGACATCGTGGTTGACTACATATAGTCATAACAGACTAGATAGCTCTATTAACAAATTAATCACTCCGGTTTCGACCAATGATAACTGAGCGTGAAGAGGCACTGAACAGAGACAAAATTTCCTAGTTACATGTTCCATAAAAAATCAATATAAGTCATCTTCGGATTTTAGAATGAGCAGCATATTAAGGATCAACTAAAATAAATTTAAAATATAAGTATTGACTCTACTAAAAACTCATTTTTTAAAAGTCAATTAATAAATAATTATTAATTAATTCATAGACAAATATTCATTTATGTATTAACAAACACTAAATAAATATTTACCTATAATGTGCAAAATCATGATTTATTAATAAGAGTAATTGTTGCCTGCATGGATTTCAGATAAACGACTGGTTAAGAGAGTGACAAATATGAATTCATCTTATTTAATCTAATTTAATAATGTTATAAATTATTGTATGGAATTAATCATAACGCGAATGAGGAAATAAGTCAGTGTCTTTTTGAAATAATAAATTCATGCTATATTTCGATTATGTGAACAGGTATGGTTCTAACTAGAGCCCTTGCCACGGCTGCTTTGGTTTTAGACGTTACTGTAAAAATTTTAACAATTTCTGGTGGCCATATGATTGTCACATAGCCTAATATGGCTGCGCATTCTTTTTTGATCAAAATAGCTGGAGGACGCATGATTACTGCTTTGCTACTGTGTTTCCGAATAACTGCATAAAAATGTTTAGATAGTTGGTAACTTCCAAAGTGGTAAGATATGATAATCTCGTCGAGTGAGATTGCGGGCTCGTTGACAAGAAGTAGCATTTCTGAATAAGGTGTTGCGCATATAGCAATCAGCTAGTTTAAATATGGCCATAAGTATAAACTTAAGTCAGAATGAACAAAAAGGAATATAATTGAACGGACATTGCTTACGCGTGCGTTGATAATAATTAATATAATCAAGGTTGCGATCTTGATATAAGCACTTGATCAATTAAATACCTACATTTTTCAGTATAAATTAAGAAATAGATAGTGTAGAAAACCAATTCATCCAGAGGACCGACTTCGTCCTTATTTGGAACTCATCACGTACTAGCCAGAATTTGCCGCGGACAGGGCTTGAACCTGGGCACGTCTGTTTCGATATCTGGTGCTCTAACCTCTAAGCCACCCTGCCGCACTCTGCACAAATTTTTCAGTCATATACTAACTAATTGGTCAGGTGCTTATATCAAGATCGCAACCTTGATTACGGTAAAAGGTATTATATCCTGTCCACATGAATTTCGTACTTACTGGCATTTCATCGTCGGAGCTCGTATTACGCTCTATGCACACTAAATATTTTGACAAAGAATGTGGTATGGGTGGAGGGTGCAATTTTATATACGAATGCTAATTCAAGCAATAATGGTGTCAAACTCATACAAAGCCTTTAGCAGTGCAACATCAAAGCAGTCTCAATGTATATGATACATACCCAGCTCCAAAAGGATACCAAAATAATAGTTTTCAAGTAAGGTTAAATTTCTCCAAAACTACGAATTACAAGCAATTTGAACACATGTTAATCAAGCAAATACACACATTCTGGACTCGAATATATATATATATATATGTATATATATGTATATATATATATATATATATATATATATATATATATATATATATATATATAGAGTATAGGGTGTAGTACCGGCTCTTATTGATGAGTCACCAGTAAGCACAAAACACGTGTCCATGAGATTTTAACTTTGTTTATGCTGATTTTGGTGTATTATTCTAGTCCGATTTAAACTAATTTGTTACTAAATGTTTAGTATTGTTATAATTAATACGCAAAAAGCGAGCAGAAGTTGGTCGTATCGCACAATGTTAACGAGAGCATGAACACGTCTGGTTTGGATTAGAGGAAAACCTGTATAGGTCGTGAAATGCAATGAAAAAATATAAAAAATTTCTGAAACTGAAATATTATCATTGTATTCATGACATTAGCGAAGTTAATATAAATTTAAAATAATAATTAATAGAGCAATGGTTTCGCGTGCGGTGATAACAATTAATTAAACCATGGTTGAGATCTTGATATAGACACCTGTCTCATTATGTACATACATTTTCCGTTATAAGTTAAGCATTTTATAATGTGTAAAATAAAGTTCATCCAGTAGACCAATTCTGTCCTTATTGGGAGCTCATCACATACTGTCCGCGACAATTTCTGGATAAAACGTGATGAGCTCCCCACAAGGATGAAACCGGTCTACTGGATGAAGTATATTTTCTACATTATACAATGCTTAGCTTACACTGGAAAATGTATGTACATATTGGGACACGTGTTTATATTAAGATCGCTGCATTGATTTAATTAATAAAGAACTGTTTAAAAAATTCTTTTTAAAAGTATTGGATTGAGCTGGTTCAAGGCTTTATCTACATTAGAAAGTCATATTTGCTCGTAAGTGCTTTGCAAATAGTTAGTGAAGAATATTTCGCCATAGTGCACTGGGGCAGATAAATATGAAATTCACAAATGAACAGCAAATTAAAAGAGTTGCTAAAATATGAATGTTGAACGAATCATTAGACAAATCAAAATTATTTGGAAGGTTGTTTGGACAAATAAATGAAGTAAATTACAGCTCACGGGATGACGTGCTAAAGGGAAGAGTGAATAAAATAATTGAACGATAAGTTTTTCATCTACTTACGCAAATAAGCATATAAGCGAAATTAGAATATAGAGCAAAAACGGCTTTTTATTGGAGTCGTGATAAGGCATCCACAATATCCTGCAAAATCAAAGTCTAAATAAACTGTAGACTTTTATGTTGGTTTGGCAAAGCTTCGATTTTTATTTACTTGGGCTACCCTCACAGCCTCAAACAACATAATCACGAAAGCACGACAACATACATTTAACACTTGTATGAAGCAAACATTGTTCACTTTTAAACTTTTATATAAGTAAATGACCATTGGTTGCGCGGGAGGTGATAACAATTATAATAATCAAGGTTGCGGTCTTGATATAAGCACCTGACCCATTAATTACTTACATAGGTCAGTATAAACTAAGAATGGTATAGTGTAGAAAAGGCAATTCATCCAGTTGACCGGTTTCGTCTTTATTAGGAACTTATCATGTACTGGCAAGTATTCGCCACTTGCAGGGCTCGAACCTGGGCACGTCTTCTGCGGACAGAGCGCTGTCCGCAGCAAATTCTGGCCAGTATATAATGAGTACCCAATAAGGACGAAACCGGTCTACTGGATGAATTGTCTTTTCTATACTATACTGTAACGCGCGGCTCCGCGTTACAACCCAATTAGTATCAATTTCGACAAATCCGGTTTTCCTTTGGGTCACATATACGAATTCTGGTTTTGGACAATCATTCTATTAACTGTGATTTTAGCAACAATCTCTGTTAGTTTCAAGCAGTCTTAATTGAGATTTTTTTCGAATTTCAAATTTATTTGTAATTAATAGGGTTTTGTTTAATAATAAATGACATTCGCACGTAATACACCGGTGACATGCAGTGCATTTATGTGATTTAACGCTCAAAGCCAAGATTTATATATTTTGTGTGTTTTATCCCTTTATACATAACTACCATCTGTTTTGCTAAGACATTATGGATTTATATTTTATGTTTTTCAATCCCTCATGCGAAAACCATTTGTTCTGCAAAGACAGTCTGGATTTATTTATTGTGTTTATCGTGACTTTGTTTTTATGCCTAGATAGCAACTTGTGTTGACAATATATTATTTTGTTGCCGTCTAGAGCACAGTCAATTTTGACTAACAGTGAATTTTAATTTATTTTCAACATTGTGTACAATATATACGTATGATGATTCGACCTAGCCTTCTCACATTACCCATTAGAAAGAGCTCGGATGTTAATCATGAGCACGGCCCACGTAACTAATTTTCTCCGACATCCGCTACCAGGCATATGTAGGAATGGCATAGCATCGCTAAATAAACAGCTACCCCGCAAAACCACTTACAATAATCACAGAACCTCCTACAATACAATTCTCTTTTTTTGTCTGCTTATATTTATTTTAATCAACCCTGATTATTTCTAGGCTAACGGACACATATGCACAAACATATTTAATTAAATGTGTACGAATTAATACTTGCGAGTTAATGTTTTCTTAATTATTAATGAACTTAGCCGTGTGCGTGATCGTTCAAATTCATACAGTTGAGCTCATCATAATCATTACCAAACTCACAACCACATTCACAGACTTAGAAATATTTTTTTTGGTTTAGGTTAAAAATTGCTTAAATACGAAATTCAATTTACATTCTAGACTGATTTTGTTCATAATTGGCATCTTTTGTGCAATTAATAACATTGTCACGACCAGGATTTTAACCCGGAGGCGTGTGGTTCATACTCAAGCAACTCGTCCTTTACGCCAAGGCAGCCGCGCTTTAAATACGATTTTCATTTATGAAACAACTTTTTCTTTTTTCAGCTTTACCTTCATGCGGATCCTGATATGTATTGCTTTGAACGTAGTTTCAAAATGCCGTTCCCGACATGGCATTATAAGACAGAGCCGTGATATCTGGAGAAGCAATATGGAATAGAGGTATAACAGCCAGATTTGAAAAGGATTATATATATATATATATATATATATATATATATATATATATATATATATATATATATACCGTCGGCACAAACTAAACGCAATATAATATAACAACTGCAGTTTAACTACTAGACCGGTTGCTGCCTTATTGTACATTATATATCTTTAATTATATATATTCATGTTAATGTCACTTTGGTCATGCAATTACTTGTTAAATACATGTGCCTGGTCTAATTCATATTGTTATCAGTTGGCAGAATTTAGTTTTAAGATGCAGTAATGAATTGCTAAGAGATTTATTATGAAAATGGGAATAAAATCAAAGTAAAATTGATAAGATTTTTTCAGTAAATGAAGGTCCTTAGAATAAGAGAGATGCGCGAGTGAGAGGAAAGTTGATAACAGAGCCGATCAGATAAAACTGATACCTAGATAAATTGATAATTCATAAACTTAATTAAGAAGAAAAATAAATGTGTTTTTAGGGTGAAATGAATGGCTAATTGATCAAATGCTTAATTGATAAAATAAATAAAACATATTTTACATGCACATATGGCGAAAATGTTGTAAGACAAAAGAAAAATACGCAATTATAGATATTACTACAATAACGCATTTATGAGTGAACTGCAAAAACTAGTCTAGACCTACACTTTGGCTAATATTTTACAATTTACAGTCTGTATCCATTTCAATTCTTTAACTACCATAGAGTTTCCAAACGTAAGTTTTCCGCTAATAGGTAATTCTGCATGAAACATTGGTCATTGGGAATTTTAATACAATTACATCTATGATGTCACTTCTGAATTTTATTTAAACCGATTATGTATTAAATCTAGTAAGTTTTCTGTGCTTACATATTTAGGTGCTTTTGCAGATCTTTTAATTTACCTGACGGCCAATTTCAATCAAGTGCCTACATTTGCGCAAACTCTGAATATGCTAATATTTTCATGATGTTTTGTTTTCTTTATTGAAAACATGGTCTACACAATATACATAAAAGTTCTTATAGATTTTGGACATCTTATTTAACAGCTAATGTCAATTCCTTTCCGCTTATAATTGATACTTGAATTAGCCTAATAAGACAGATTTCTATAATTTATTTTGCTTTACACTTTCGTTTTATTAATTAAACTTCATTATGAATTCATTTATTATTTTTTCATAACTTTTTGTATAACAATTTTTAATGAATATCAACTTGAACATGTTAAATTCTTCATTTAGATATTTGAAATCAATTATTCAATGTTTTCCATAGGCGTTGTTGGAGAAAAATTTAACATGAATACCCAAATAGGTATCTATCCTATAAACAATTTTTTCAAATATCCTGTCATTTTGTCTCAAAAACGGTGGTCGAATGCCTGCAAGCGTGTAAAATTATTTACTTTAAATGACCAAGTCTCATAGGCATTTAATAAAACTGCACGTACCAATGGATTGTACACACGACCTTCAGAACAGTGTGAGATACTCGCGTTACTCCATGAACGGCGAGTGTTAGAGAAAGTTACAATAGCTTTTGCAACTCTCATACAATAATGTCATTCATATTGTCCAAGATAATGATGTAGCTTCTAAGATATGTAAACCCGGCAACTACGCTCAAATCTTCACTTTTCAACTACGGAGAGGATGTAATTTGTGGGCAATCTTACGATAAGATGGCGTGAATTTCATACCGACAGCGGAACAACGACTAGCAATATACTTCAGGTGGCCTGACCAGAATCTTATTTGTTGAACAATAATACAATGTTGTCTGCATGGTTAAGATAACCTAATCTACCGCCGGGGGAGATCTTTGACACCTGCGTACTGAATGTATTAAAAAGTATTGTTTATAACAGCATCAATTACACATTTAAACAAAAATGGAGAAAGTGGACAGCCTTAACGAGCACTACAGCTGGTAGTCAAATTTTGTGTTAATACGTTAAGGAACACAACGCAACCAGAATTGTTTTTCAACACTTAATGGGAACAAAACATTTCGACAGAAAATCGAAAAGTACGTTTCGATTAACTGAGGCAAATACACTCTTGAACTCTAAAGAAACGTCTATAATGGAACGATGATACACATTTCGCTGTTAGAAAATGGTCTTTCGTTTAATATATTATCTATACAGCCTCGTCTTGGACGGAATCCGGCTTGTTATTTTCCAGTATGTGATTCACGAGAGGCGCTCTAAGCGAATGCCTAGACACGACTGGTGTCGAGCTTATACAAGGATAATTATCACAAGAAACTTGATCACCTTTTGGAAGATAGGAATGATGGTCGACACTCTCCAAACAAGTGACACGGTCAGTAAGTATGTATTAGGTTTGGCGAACCTAGTAACAAATTAGTTCAGTTGTGACCAGAAGGATAAACCAAAGGCAGCATGAACGGAAAGTATAATCTCATGCACATTCGTTTCGTGCTTACTGGCGACTCATCAGTAGGAGCCGTATTACGCCCATTAACCGCTTTATATTTGGTAGAAGAATGTGGAATAATAGGACGGTACCTAATACATACTTGCATATATATTAGTTCTGCGCAACAAAACAGTATTTAAGTGACACGGTCACCTTATTTTATATAGTACGAAAAACGTTAGTTTGCACTGCATGAATTTTATCACCACCATCCTTCATTAAAATCGGAAGCAAATCATCGGGCTCTGTATCTTTGCGAAGTTTATGAGATTGGAATGCATTTCGTATCTCTAACTCTGGTGGATGCCCGAGATTAACGTTCCAGACTGTTGTTAAAGGCATAAATTCGTGGATGGGGACTGACGCAGTTGGCAAAGAACATTGACCTTTGAATTATTTAGCCCCCCTATCAAGGAAACTTATTTTATCGGTTATTACATAGTTGTTACCTTCATTTATAGTTTCGCTAACTTTCATTATTCTTGGATCTGTTTGCAAATAATTTGGAGCAAGCTTCGAATATTTCTTAAATGTTGATGTATATTGCGCAGTACTCTCCTTCTTGTTAGTAATCTCTCCATCATTTGCTTGGGGGGGACAATTGATAGCACTCGTAGGTCAGTAAAATCTTGAATCCTTTACATTTCCAGGTGCACCGTTTGTTGGCCTTGACTGATGGGCTCTCACTTTTGCCTTCATTTTGAAGCCCTCCACCAACTGCTTGTCTGAAAATGACGTTGGAACCAGATTTTCAGAATTATTGGAACTTCATTTCTAGTCCCATCTTCAGGGTTGACGCCATACTCACAGGAAAAAATCAAATTATGGCAAATGTGGTATCCTCATTCACCACAGATCTATTTATATTGATTTTAATTTCTACAATATTTTCTATTGTCTGTTCTAATATCCGGTCTTCATACCTAATCTCTTATACTCACATGTATACACAAGCTTATCCACGTCACCCCCCACGCACACAACAACCTATGTAAACATATGTGGAATGTACTAAAGTGATGTCTCGATTTAAAAAAATACTTTTTCGGGACGCGTAGAAGAATCAACAAAGTTTTTCATTTTAATCATATTGCAGAAATACACAAATTCCCAGTTTACCCAATCTCATAATGTGTGCAATAGGTTATATAGAGAGAGGTTAGTAAAACTGTTGACAGAATATATTATTATTTTATCGTTTGGAAAATATCGAATATGAAGCCTTCAATAATGAATCGTATCTCAACCAAATAAACATTGATACACATATCCTGTATAAATTTATTTTTGCCATTTAAATATCTGCGTCCAAACCATATACATATCTGTGTTTATAAAATTAAATGTATGCAAAAAGTTAGGTTTCTAATAATCGCCATGGGTATATAATATATTGGTAATATTTTTTATTTTAAGTTTATTATTTACTTAATTATATTTATTTATACCCACATCTCATATACAAATATCCATTTATATATATGTCTACAAACTATATCTTAGAAAGAGATTACAAACATCGATAATTGCCAGATGCGAAATTTTCTTACAGCTCCTCGACATTTCTATTTCAAAAGGATTCAAGAATAACCTTTAATCAGTGCTTAAACTAGCGTCTTATAACTCCACGAGTATTATTATTTCCAGATAGTAAGAATTTGGCACCCAGTTCTGAGAATCTCCATAGATATTTCAGAGACCCAATGACTATTTTTACTGGAAACTAGACTGCCAACTACAGCAGTTAAATACTGTTTGTTGCGGAGAACTAATATATATGCAAGTACGTATTAGGTGTTGCGAACCTAGTAACAAATTGGTTCATTTGTGACCAGAAGAATAAACCAAAGACAGCATGAACGGAAACTATAATCTCATGCACATTCGTTTTGTGCCTACTGGCGACTCATCAGCAGGAGCCGGTATTACGCACTTTAACCATTATATATTTTGATGAGGACTGTGGGATACTGACACAATGGCCATAGTGTTAGTACCATATACAGACACGGTATATATATTATATATAGTGATTTGGCTTTAAAGTCGCATTGCCCAGGACTTTATATGAAATTAGCTCTACTACGAATGGTTTACACATTCGGATAGGAGATTGTACCGTCCTACTATCCAACATTCCTCACCAAAATATATAGTGGTTAAAGGGCGTAATACCGGTTCCTACTGATGAGTCGCCAAATAGCACGAAACGAATGTGCATGAGATTATACCTTCCGTTCATACTGTCTTTGGTTTATCCTGCTGGTCACAACTGAACTACAGCAGTACCTGTGTTATATATAGTGTAAAGTATCTTTGTTCAAAGTAAGTCGAATTTTCACCAACAAAACCAGTTAACTTTGATTTAAATATACCTTTATATTTTTGTTGTAAATAGGGCAGTTCGAGATTGCTTACATCTATTTGTGATTTATCCTTGTTTTTTATTCCATAAAATCTAAAACGGATAAGTGCATGGTCTGAGTAGGCTTAAGTACTCCAAATCGATCAATAGTCCTGGATGCAACCAAGCCATATATAACTAATTGCTACATGATCCATTGAAACCATAGTTGTCTGGATTCCGGAGGACGCCATTTAGTACAACGCCTCACACTAAGTCTGAAGGTTGTACTATTTAGGTATAATCTGTGCTCCGCACAGCTACTCAAACGTCTTTCACCATTATCGTTGCTTACTGAGCGTAAAGTGTATCTGAATCCTAGATGCGTTGCTAATCGCCCAACTTGAGTACTCATGTCAACTATAACAAAGACTACATCCGAATTTCTTGCTCTAATTAGAACAAATGCTTAGGATTGGATAGAACGTGTTCTTGCTGCCGTCTCTGCTGCAGTCGGTGAGAGTATATGCAGTTACGACTAAAAGGCAACACTCATTAAGTTTTATGACATTGATTTTTGTAGACGTCTTTAAGTGTGCCGCAAAAATTCGGCTATTTACGAGAATACACTCAGTTAAACGAGGATTAACTCGTGAGCTAAAGACAATACTGACACCTCATTTTCCGGCTTGAGAAAACTCTGTGAGACCAGAGGTTTTAAGCTAATAATGTGTAGACATGTGTCGTGCACCCAGATCCGTAAAGTTCGTAGGATCCTGTAATGTGATTTCAGTTACGCAACATATATCGGCTACTAATACATCCAACGTACGTGTGAGAGCTTCTCGTTGTCCAATTTTTTCATTGATTCCAACTTTAATGCTCTTACGTAAAACCTAACCTAGGTTTAATGAATGTTAGTTTATTTGAACTATTTTCACTGTTTGGCAATCCGTCGATGGACTCAGTGATATGACCAACATTCACCCTATTCATAGCACCTAACAAAGCATAAATGGTAGATTGAGAAGAGGAAAGAGAAGGAAAAGTGGCAGAATCGGAAATGAAGGTATATGCTTTAACTTGAATTCGCCTATTCACTTTGCACGACTCATCAGAAAAGGCAAAAATATTCATCCTGCACGACTGCCGATGCAGTATAGATTCTTTATGGATTGTATTATTCATAGTTGTGTGTGTGGGCTGTAAAATAACAAAACATTGCCTATTTCTATTGGAGATGGCATTTTTTCCGAGTCTATATTGTCTTAGAATCTCATCCGAGGCTGATAAGCACTACCCGCACGGGTGCCGTGGTCAAAGTTTCCTTAAGCAACCACGAACTTTTTTGTGTGTCTGGCACGCTTGTTCTCAATATGTGTTTATTCATTTACACTAGGTGTTGCTGTGTAGTTAAACCGAACTCAAGGCTTAACATGAAAAATTACTATATAGCATATGTTCCAACACTGTAACGGTTACTAACGCCATGACATTGTAGGTAGGATAATATTCAACAAAACTGAGAATATTAACTATTTAAAACTTCTGCTATTCTAGCAAGGCCTAATAGTCTGACCTTGATTGACACCAATAAAACCACGTCCATGTTAATCGTGAGATCATTAAATAGAACACGCAATATTTATATATTCTTGCTTACGAAGAATTAAACTTTTTGTAGAAATGTATTCGATATGGCTTGCATATTAATAAAGGAACAACAGTTGTGTCGTTGTCCCTCGATGTTAAATTGAGGCGAAGTGACAAGATATAATAAATGAATGTTAATGGAAAGGATATTTAGGTTGGTAGCCTCTTTCGTTTTTTCATCTAACCCTTCTTGTAAAACTAAACTGGACTTTTTAAAAGCCAAGAAACGAAGATATCTTGGAATAGACTATTTGAAATATAGACGAGGAGAATTTAGAAGACTTATGCATATATTCGGTGATTACGGAAATTCATAGGAGGTAGGGAAAGCGGCATAAATGGAATATTAAAGTAATCTAAATTAAAATCGATACAGAGAAAGAATCACAGACCAAAAGATGACTATGGTAAAACCAGATTATAAATTATGTTTAAAGTAACAAAATTAGAATCGAAATATGTCATAAGTGTACTAAAACAATTATGAACCATAGCCAGAAAATAACATAAGATGAATGTGAAAATAGAACCCATAAAAACATCACATGTAAATAAAGTACCGCTCAGACTATAATTTTATGTACATTTTTGTGAACCCATACGCCCAATTAAGGTAAACAGAGAACAAAAAGGAGATCGTACCTAGCTAGGCACTAAAAGGATACTCGGCATTAAATAAAATGAGAAGGTTGTAAGCGGATCACTACTTTTAACCGTAGTAGATTTATCAAATTAATTCTAGAATCATTTTAAATAAAACATACGAGTTAAAGTAGTAGGAAAATGGCAAGGTACAGTATTTAATGTGACACTCATTAATGACAGGATAAAAAAGCTAAAGAGACATGGAGCGGAAAATAATGAGATTAAGAGTAAAAAGTACGAAACGGATAAAATCATTTAGTATAGGCGAATTTATATTTCCTCACAAATTACGTTATGCTTGATACTCGTCATCAGACTTTCACCTTCGTCCATCAAAAAACTAGAAATTCAAGTTTAAAAAGTGTCGAATGAGAAAAAATGACTCCTTGAAGAATCTGATTAAATACGAAACACCCGTCAATTACGGACACACTCAAATTGAAAGCGATGACACTCCACATGACTTTACGCAAAAGAAGTGGTCTAAATTGCGCAAAACAACGACAGACAAAGCTAAGAGGGGAATGGTTACGACAAATGCACAATTGGGATTGGATGAGCGGACATATTAACAAAACCAGAATAATGGCTGTAGATACTGATACAAATAATATTTATTAATAAATTATATTCCATGAGTACGTTATATATATATATATATATATATATATATATATATATATATATATATATATATGACTGTGTGTGTGTTTATATGTATAATTTTTATCATTCTTTAAATCAAATTTGCGAGCTTGAAGTAAACTCCAATCCCATTGTATTTAACCAGTCGTCGAACAACATAACAAAACTACCGTCAGCTGCAACGCACTGACGCGTTTCGACCTTCCATGATCATCATTAGAGTACGACGGCAAACTGACTAGCAAGGATCAAACCACATTGAATATATATGGAAATCAAATATAGATATGCGGCTCCCACCTCTAGCAGTCTCACATACATTAAACTTGACTGGAAATCTCGGCTGCAAAATTTCTATGCAGTCACGAACATTAACTGTTTGCATCTTTCGCCACACATATATATATAGACAATACAATATAACAATAATTGATTGCGCGGGTGAGTGTAACAAATTCTTTAAATCAAGTTTGCGAGCTTGAAGTAAACACCAATCCCATTGTATTTAAAGAATTTGTTACCAACACACGCGCAATCAATTATTGTTAAATTGTATTGCCTATATATGTATATGTGGCGAAAGCTACAAGCAGTTAATGTTAATGACTACATAAGCTGCAACCGACATCCAGTCGGTTAATATGAGACTGAAATGAAAACCACATATCTAAATGGTACCATATGTCAATGCGGTTGATCTCATGTCGGTTGCCGTCGTAGATGATCATGGAAGATCGGCTGCATCGTGCGTTGCAGCGACAGCGAATTCTTATGTTGTCATTTATTATTAAACTCAATAAGTTAATTGATTTACACAAGCTCGCAAACTTGATTTAAAGAATTTGTTACCACCACCCGCGCAATCAATTATTGTTTTATTGTATTGCTTATATGTGTATATGTGGCGAAAGCTGCAAACAGTTAATGTTCTTGACTGCATAGAAATTGTGCAGCCGACATTTCCAGTCAAGTTCAATATATGCGACACTGCTAGAGGTGAGAGCCACCTATCTAAATTTGATTTCCATATATATTCAATGCGGTTTGATCCTCGATAGTCAGTTTGCCGTCGTACTCTGATGATGATCATGGAAGGTCGAAACGCGTCAGTGCGTTGCAGCTGACGGTAGTTTTGTTATGTTGTTCGATGACTGGTTAAATACAATGGGATTGGTGTTTACTTCAAGCACGCAAACTTGATTTTAAGAATTGTTACCACCACCCGCGCAATCAATTATTGTTTAAATTGTATTGCCTATATATGTATATGTGGCGAAAACTGCAAACAGTTAATGTTCGTGACTGCATAGAAATTGTGCAGCCGACATTTCCAGTCAAGTTCAATGTATGTGAGACTGCTAGAGGTGAGAGCCGCATATCTAAATTTGATTTCCATATATATTCAATGTGGTTTGATCGTCGATAGTCAGTTTGCCGTCGTACTCTGATGATGATCATGGAAGGTCGAAACGCGTCAGTGCGTTGCGGCTGGCGGTAGTTTTGTTATGTTGTTCGACGACTGGTTAAATACAATGGGATTGGTGTTTACTTCAAGCTCGCAAACTTTATTTAAAGAATTTGTTACCACCACCCGCGCAATCAATTATTGTTTAATTTTTATCATGCCAGTTGCCTCGAATATTACACAGTGTATTTCTAATAAGGAAGAAAAAATATTAATAACATAGTGGATAATGGACATCTATTTCGGGAATACTATACTTCACTTTACAATCTTTCATTTATATGCATTCTGGGTTTTCAATTGATTATGCTAGTGGTAACAAGTCTGACTCGCTTTTACTTTGATTTCTTGTTTTGGCTGGTTTGTAAGTGTGTATGCGTTTGTGTTTGTGTGTGTGCCTGTTTCCATGTAAGGGTCATTATCGCTGTATTGCAAAGTGATGTTTGATATCTGGTCATTATTGTTTTGATGGCTTGAGAATTAACCATATGTTCGAATTGATCGCTGTTTCGTGTACGAGTGCTATTTTTCCGAGTGTAGTCTTTCGTTTCACTTTTTTGCGCAAATGTTTGTTCTTCACTTGGTAACAGCGCCAGTGTGGATTGCAGTGTTAAACGCTCATATTGTTTGGAAACTTCTGTCACCGTATGTGCCTCTGTTATTTCCTCTTCAGTTTTTGGCCAATCCGATTGAATGTTTGTTGATTCTAGTCGAGGGCGTGTTCGGTCTAGCCTGGATACTAGTAGATTGTTGTTGAATTTTGTTACTCGTGGCCAGTCGATTAGAATATCATGTTTGTTAAACTTTTGAACGTTTAGGCCAGGTGTATGTTGTCTTATATAAAGGGCTTCATAAATAAATAATAATTTTTCTGATTTTCCTTTATGTAGAATTGAGAAATTGATCAAATTGACTTGGTGCTCCGTTTCGAATGTGATCGAAAATAGCTGATTTTCCTGACTAAACACCCACTTGACCATACTCAACAAAAATTCGACCGGATTGGCAATAAGCTCAATGGGAAAAACAGCTGCACATACGGAGGCAGAAATTAAGAAACAATATGAGCATTCAACACCGCAATCCGCACCTGCGCTGTTACCAATTGGAGAAAACAGAAATACGGAACAAGGAGAAGCGAATGACAAAACACTCGGAAAAGTAATATTCGCACACAAAACAGCCAACAATGCGAATACAAGAATGACCAGATCTCATACATCACTTTGCAACACAGCGAGAAAGACCTTTACATGAAAATAGGCACGCACACAGACACGAACGCATACACATTAATAAAACAGCCAAAACAAGAAAAAGATGTAAAACCGGGTCAAATTTTTTGCCACCCACAGAATCAAATTAAAACCCAGAATGTATATAAGTTAAAGATTGTAAAGTGAAGTTTCGTATTCTCGAAATAAATGGTCATTATTCACTTTGTAATTTATGTGTTTTTCTACCTAATTGGAAATATCTATAATTATATGTATGTTTAGGTATTAGCTTCTATAAAATACTTCGGTAAATTCAACTGAAATACTTTTAAATACTCCTCGAAAAAGTAGCTAGATTACATATATGTATCGCGTAAGTTTGTCAGCAAATAAATACATTGGATTTTTCATCTATATCTATAAAATTATAAGTTCTCCCCAGATTATAATACCCAAAAAAGAAATTTTGGACATTTTATTTTGTTAATTTCAGAGCGTTCACAACTAATCTTTGTGGAATTCTTAGTTTATTGAGCTTTAGTAAATCATATACTCTGAATGGGAATGGATCTATTTTTAATGCGCCAAATCCAGCACTTTTAACAGGAATATTCTACTGCTTAAAAAATAAAAGATCATTGCAACTTTTCCGTAGAATCTCTTATTATACTATGACAAACTTCATTATTATTTAATTGTTCAAATGCTTTATAACAGAAAACTGACTATTAGAATTGTTTGTGGCGAAAAGCTAATATATATGCAATTATGTATTAGGTGTTGCGCACCTAGTAACAAATTAGTTCAATTATGACCAAAGACAGCATGAACGGAAAGTATGATCTCGAGCACATTCGTTCGTGCTTATTGGCGACTCATCAGTAGGAGCCGGTATTACGCCCATTACTCATTGCTTAACATAACGAATGTGCACGAGATTATACCTTCTGTTCATGCTGTCTTTGGTTTATCCTTCTGGTCATAATTGAACTAATTTGTTAATAGTTGCGGAACACTATACATAATTGCATATATATTAGTTCTCCGCCACAACAGTATCTAACTTTTATGTATTTAATTGAATGATGTCATGATTACCGCGAAATTTGATAACTGATATCGATCAAGGCCGGAGTGTATGGATTTACTGGAGTAACAGATGTTCAGAAATAGTTGTAATTCTCAATTTCGGTGAACTATAGCTTACATTGAAATCAACCATGTTGATACCATGTACCGACTTGGCAACCATAGTGTTAGTACCATGTACCTTTTCAGTACTATAATGTTGGTATCAGGTACTGACACAATAGCCATAGTGTTGTTATCCTTTACAGACTCGGTAGATACATTATATAGAATGAGTTAGCGCTGAAGTCGTATTATCGAAGACTTTATATGATGTTAGCTTCACTAATGCAAGTTTATACATTCATATAGGAGATTGTATGGTCCTGTTTTCCAACATTTCTCATCCAAAATATATAGTTGGTAAAGGCGTAATACCGGCTCCTACTGATAAGTTGCCAGTAAGCACGAAACGAATGTGCAAGGGATTATATTTTCCGTTCATGATTTCTCTGGTTTATCCTTCTGGTCACAACTGAACTAATTTATTACTAGGTTCGCAACACCTAATACATAGTTGCATTTTTATTAGCTCTCCGCAACAAAAAGTATTTAACTGTTATATATTGAATTAAATGATGTCATGCTTACCGCGAAATGTGATAACTGATATCGGTCAAGGCCAGAGTGCATGGATTTACTGGATTAACAGGTGTTCAGAAATAGTTTTAATTCTCAATTTCGGTGTACTATAGCATACATTGATATCCATCATATTAGTACTCTGCACCTTTTCGGTAATATAATGTTGGTATTGATTACTAACACAATATTCATAGGGTTAGTATCCTTTACAGACTAGATATGTATATAATATAGAGTGAGCTAGCGTTGAAGTCGTTGAAGCAAATTGACTAGTTCATTAAAACCGTGGCTCCACCATAATTGATTTTCAGATGTTTTGTCATTTTACTTAGCTCATTTGTAACAGAACATTAATAAAAACCGACTATATCATTAATATGTATACGGCTATTTGAAAAATTCTATCTCCACGATGGAATCACAATTTTTTATCAAATAACCTTTCTTGATTTAGGTCTGAGACATTAAATTGCGGTAATTTTGACTATTTTTCCATTAGTTCCTTGGCTCCTAAATGCATATAGCCAATCGTACACTGTTGCTATTATATAATTATTTTTTAAATTTATATGCATATACATACATATATATGCATATATATTGAAATAACAAGTGAGGATTGGCTAGTTGAAACTTAAAAACGAAAGCGAGACTTAAGAGAATTCACCTGAAGCAAAGTCTAACCGAAACTTGCTGTTGCCGGATAATTGATAGCGCTTTTATTTCGGTAAAATCTTGATTCCTGTACGTTTTCAAGTGCACAGTTTGTGCTGACCATTGATTGATAGTTTCTCACTTGTCCCGTCATTATGAAGACGTCCACAATTAGTTTTTGCGAAATTTTTCGTGGAATTGAAGTAGTAGCATCAGTTGTAGTAATATTAGTATTAGAATTTGTAGTAGAAGCAGTAGTAATAAAAGTATTTATTATTTGCAGTACAACCACTATACGGAATACAATTTTGCCATGACAGAAAAAGATGGCAATATGTAAAAATGAATAATTTAAAAAAGAAAAATTATATATATTTCAGCACAAATAACAAGGGAATTCAATATAACCGCAAGTTATCCAGCAGTAGAGAAAAAGTTTACGATAACTGCAAGATTCATGATAAACAAATATTTTTTGGGTATAATAAAATATGTTAATGACTCAAAATTGCAAATGTTGCACGACGGAAATTTTTTTAATTATCTGGCCCTCGTTGTACCCGAAAATCTATTTGCATCTAGTGTCTTCAGTTTTACTCGGAATACTTCGGTTTTCGTTTCGGAAGCCTTTTTCAACGGAAAGAACATCCCAAAAACAATTTGACAATCATAATGACAAGGGGTAAATCTAGTTTAAATTATTTTTGAATGCGAGCTTTGATAAAATTCATAGTACCATTTTTATGTGCAAATAGAAAAAGATATTTAATCAAATACAAGAACTGATTATTTCTAATGTTCTTGTCAGTTTTCTAAAAATGAATATCTCTTTAAATAAAAATTAGAAGGCTAAAAAATTTAGAAAAATGTAAAAGTTTGGCCTTTCAATTTATATATAAAGAGGTGCTCATTTGTAGATACTCGAGAAGATTATGAGAAATAAAAGGGTTCATGTATGTGATAAAAATTTTTCTTCTTTTAGTTTACATTTTTCATTTATACTTATTGGTAGATCTTTTAAGCATAACAGTCTTTCTTCCAGGTAAGTACGTGTCATGCCTGTGTATATGCCTGCATGTGCAAACTCATTGAAATTAAATTACAGTGATCTAATAACACCTATTGGCGATTCACAAGATACTATTACTATAATCAATGTTGTGATTTTGATATAAACACTTGACCCATTAAGTGCATACATTTTTCAGTATAAATTAGGAATTGTTTAGTCTAGAAAAGGCAATTCATCCAGTAGACCGGTTTCGTCCTTATTGGGAACTCATCATGTCCTGGCCAGAATTTGCCGCGGATAGGGCTCGAATCTGGGCACGTCTGCTTCTGAATCTGGTGCTCTAACTACTGAGCCACCCTGTCGCACAAGATAAGCGTTCACTATTATTATAATCAAGGTTGCGGTCTTGATATATACAGTGATATGAAAAATCTGACGATTCACCAGATAATCGTATGTGGGACGGGCGGGCATTTGTTTAGACTGTGAAGCAATCTGCTACATATAATCAATTGCATGTGTATCACCCATCCAAACGCCTTGTTGGATACAACAATGGTCAGGTAATCTTAATGACATTTTTATTCGATAAAACTCAGGTGACAATAGAAATACTTTTCTTTTTAATGAAACATGCTAACTCAATTGAAAATTCGTACATCATATAATTGTCGAAATCATTCAAAATTTATGCGCATATGAATATACATTTGAAATAGAATTTCAAAGCACCATATCATATTGAACATTTTCTCCGATCTGTACAGTGTAATTAAACATTTTAATTCTTTTAGATATAATTCTTCTGCTAATAAGGCTCAATTTTAAGTTTGTCGATTTAATAATTTTCGTTAAGTGTTCTTCAAATGAAAGACTTCCATATTTCAGAGTACCCTGATCTCTCAAATTGCCGGGACTATTGGCGATATTGAGAGAATCGATAATCAAAATACAATTGTAAATTTGTCATCCATCGACGCGAATACATGAAATCGAAATGACTGAATCCACCTATCACACAACAGAAGAATAGGAATCGCAAAACGATTCTATCAGAGTACAATTCGTCGTTCCATCACTGTCGAACCTAATTTAGAAATGTTGATTGAGTATCTTAGGCATTTCCAGAGAAGAACACTTTCCAATATAACTCGCCAGGCTACCGAAGCAACTATGATGTGTTACTGCAATTTCAGCTCTCGTAGATCCCCTAACTCGTGAATATCGTGGAAACCAAAGAATAGATCGCTTTGTATAAGGTATACAAATGACATTTTTGTGTGGAAAATCGGACATTTGCAAATGACTTTTAAAAATCCACAGAATCTCCTCTAAAATCTAATAGTTTACGACTACTTGGAGCCTAAATTCGTCTATACGTAAGCGAAGATCGCAGTCACTGTCAGATTGGGCTCAAACAGAACTCTTTGCTACTTGACCCAAAGATCGAGGTTCTACAGCTGTGAAAGCAGAGGCCACGTCACATTTTTTGGTTAACACCATGCTTCGATTACAAAGACGTAGCGTGGCTACTCGTCTTTCTCCATAATTTCTTCGGAGCCCCTGCATTCCAGAATGAGAAGTCAATCCATACTCATCAGAAATGGCTGTAACATCAACATTTAATATCAAACCTATGTGTTAATGAGCTAGGAATTGTATGATGAAGCTGCTGGCATAGCTAAATAGGGACGACCGTGCTTTGGGCCAGAGATACCAATTTTTATCAGATTTCAAGAAAAATGCACTAACCATATATAGCAGCGTGAATATTCCCATGTTAATGTCTCAAACAAGACGCTACAAGCGAAAATGAAAAATTTGGAAAAATGGACTGAAAATCTGGTTGGAGTTTCGATGTTTGCAACAAATGTAAAGCAAATTATTTAACTGCCTATGCAGCTGGCATTAAACTGTAACGTGTTGCGAAAGTTCAATTAAGGTCACGGCCAATAGGACCGATTTTTAAGATTTGATATCTGCCCCAAATCCTTAAAAGTGAAATAGAAACACATTAACTACAAATTCAGCTGTAAAATTCTATCGTTACTAAAATTACCAATTGACTGCTAATTGGCGTTAACAAATAAAAAGAACAACAAACAAAGCTCAATTAATCCACAAAGCACGAACCAATTTTCCCAGTGTACTTTAACAAAAGATTTCCGAAAATAAAGCAGCATTTATCTATAATTTCCAAATAGCTGAAACTGCTTTATTTTTAACAAAATAACGAAATGATGTATACAGCCCATGAATAATTTAAAGTTCAGAAATTTTTGCATTTGTAATTCGAAATAGATAACTAATTGTGTATTGAAACATAAATTTATTACATAGCAGGAGGTCTATACATTATTGAAAAATGACATTTTTTTCCGCCAGAACACAACTCGACTGTAAAATCTGGTGCTTCATATAGACAAATTTGAAAAGCAAAAGAGAACAAATTGGACGAAGTTTGTGCACCATAGAAAAACGAACAGAGAGCGGGAAATACACATGATTAGGCACGAACACACACGCACAAACGCGCAATTCAATCATTTATATTCAACTAACGCACAAAACTATTTTATTTATTTAGCTGCGGATTGAAGATGTTGCAGCTGAAAGCATCTACTGTGCGAACACCCTTTTTATTTCTTGCTTTGATAAATACCTGGAAAATCCGCCCGGTTTGGAGTTTGATTTTCTATAAACAATGTGCTCTGATTAAACAATCGTTGATTCCGCAGTTGGTGGTAACAAGTATTTAAATCAAGTTAGTGAGCTTGAAGTAAACACCAACTCCATAACGTGTTCCAGCTTTGTTTAGTTGAAAATGCTTTTGATTACGCTTCTTTAGTAATCAATCAGTTCGAGTTATATAACGCACTGAGCAGCTACATATGCATAAATAAACAGTAATGCTTAAATGTTGATGTGAATTGCGCAGTGCTGACCTTCATGATTTTAAACTCGCTGTCATTTTCTTGTGTGGGACAACTCATAGAACTCATAGGTCGGTAAAATCTTGAATCCTTTACTTTTCCAGATGCGTCGATTTTTGACCTTAATTGATGGGTTCCCATTTGTCCCTTCCTTTTGAAGTCTTCCATCAGCTGCTTATCTGTTTCCAACTTCATTTTCGGATGAGCAGATGATGGAATGCCTCAAAAGAAAAGGACAAGTGAGAACCCATCATTCAAGGCCAAAAATCGGTGCGCCTGGAAATGTTAAGGATTCAAGATTTTACCGACCACGAGTGCATCAATTGTCCTGCACAAGAAAATGGCGGTTAGTATATAAATAGAGTTGAACTGATATTTTGTAGGGAGTTTATACCGCAAATTTATGGCTAGCAGGTGTTTTGTTGTATAAACAAAAATAAGCATTGAATTAAGCATCCGAATAGTTATTGCCTTTCTAATTAGTTGACTATGTTAATCTGATCGAACGACTAATTTAAAAATATACTTACCGAAATTGTTTTGAACACTACCAACCCTTGGCATTTTGAATAGAATAGAAAAGCTTTATTTGGCTTAAAACAACACATGTTCAATCAAATAGATTACAATATCAGAAAATGTACAATAGATAAAAGACATAACATCGCATACATATATCCATTGAGTAACATGTACATCTGTGTCTCGATAATTCTCTACATAAAGCAACAGATTTTTTTGTCAAGTTGAGTTCTGGCGAAAAGATTGCCTTTTTAATTATTGTATGGCTCTGCATTATGACACGATTTCTGTCTCAATAATCAATTGGTTACTCAATTTAAATTACTTATGTACACAGACGATTCGGAAGCTTATATTCCATGCATTTCGCATGAATTTAAATAAAATTTTGAACTAATGGAAGTCCTCGCTTTTGTACAGTTTGTGTAGTAGATGATTGGTTGATCAAACCATATAAATGATTACGGCAATATAAGTGTTCAATTAAATAACCCCTCCCCAGGTAGCGTCGTGTATGCTCTATAATGACAGATTGTAGGAGGTTAGTTTGAACTTTAGGTATAAATAGATGCCATATAGACTGTACATAAAAGAAAGTCTATCAAAGTAAAATTAACTAACAGCTAACTGAACATTGCGTTTAGCATGCAGCTGAGTTGCTCAGTGGTGAGAGCAACAGCCTCCGAGGCATACGTGCTCGGGTTCGAGCCCTGTCCGCGGAAAATTCTAGACAGTACGTGAAGTACTAAATTGACCTACTAAATGTATTTTCGTTTCTAAATTATGCAATACTTAATTTATATTGACGAATGTATGTATATAATGGGGCTGGTGTTTATATCGAGATCGCAACCCTGATGTTCAGAGTAATATAACTTGAAAGACAGATTATTCAACACAATATATGCACCAAATGACTAGTAGTTATGACTGAAAATAGAGCTACATTCAGTGGCGCACTGATTGATAGAGTCATAATGATTAAATCAGGAAATTAAACAGATAACTCCAATTCCAACGAAATATTTGTCGTAGGAGAACGACACTATGATTGATTTGTCATAAATTATTCTGAAGAACGGCTGTATTCATTCAGCTAAACTGGCGACCCTATTCTATTTAAATTAATCGATAAATGATTTTTGAAAATAACTAATTTTGCATAACCACTTTCTACATTAATGTATGAAAAATTAATAAAAATAAAAATAATTTCCACCTAAATAGAATAGTACAGAATATGTCAGTCCGAGTCGTAGCGCCATCTCCTACTAATAGTTAATCAGTAAACGTTAAACGCGTGAATCACCATAACTCCCCCATTTGTTCATGTATATTGGCATATCCTCCAAACTTTAATAAGTACGTAATTTCTAATAGATGCACGCATAACCAAGAAAATATAGTGATGGTTCACAGCATTAATGCAAAAGCCCAAGTCAGCAAGCTAGTTGCTTCAACCCTGTTTGTCGACTTAAAATTAGTAGCATATTATAAACCTTCTTACTTTGTAACGTACTGATGCAATGTGATCATCTTCAGAAATGCGCAAAGCACGGCGGAAAAAACTTGTTGGCTCGAACAACAGATAGTACCACACAATATTCTAAAATATGTTTATTTTAACTAAACTAAATACGCGGCTCTCCCTCTAGTCAAGCAGAACATCGACTTAAATTTCCCTGAAAATGTTTGCTCACTTTTATGTTATTTATTTAAATCAAGATTGCGCTCTTGATATAATCAGAACTGGTTTGCTTGCACATATTTCTTCAGAGCTGCGATCAATATCCTCCACAAATGATCAAATTCACCAACACAAACTGCGACCGATTCTAAGCAAAAATTCGCAAGTACACCTATTTTCATTTAAATTTTTATTTATTAAATAAAGTGGCCAACTAATAAGCAAACACCTAATATCGTCTCTATACGTACTTGTTAGTCAGGAGATGCTAGTTTGTTTAAATATTAACACAAAATATTTTGCCGTGAACACACAATAATTTTAATATCATTACTATCTTTTAATTTTGCTTTCTAATTAAAATCTTTTACATTTTGCAAGTATGTATTAGGTGTTGCGAACCTAGTAACAAATTAGTTCAGTTGTGACCAGAAGGATAAACCAAAGGCAGCATGAACGGAAAGTATAATCTCATGCACATTCGTTTCGTGCTTACTGGCGACTCATCAGTAAGAGCCGGTATTACGCCCTTTAACCACTATATATTTGGTTGAGGAATGTGGAATAACAGGACGGTACAATCTCCTCACCGAAATATATAGTGGTTAAAGGGCGTAATACCGGCTCCTACTGATGAGTCGCCAGTAAGCACGAAACGAATGTGCATGAGATTATACTCCGTTCATGCTGTCTTTGGTTATCCTGCTGGTCTAATGAATTATTGAAAGTTCACAACACCTAATACTATATGCTATATATATATATATATATATATATATATATATATATATATATATATAGCTCTCCACAACAAACAGTAGTTAACTCTTACATTTTTTAAAAATATCTATTAATTACTCTATTATTCTATTTTAAAAAATGAATCTTTATGCTAATATTTAATACTTGTCATTCTATAATTTATTTATTAAATTATACATTAATTGGCTTTAAATTTAGTCTGCTTCTAAATTTATTTCTTTATCCTATCTAAATTTGTTTATCATAGTCAATCAAACCTTTCTAATAGTTCACGAGAGCAATAGAATTTACATTTTGCGTTCAGTACCATGTGAAACCTATAATTAACCAAGGTTAAAGCAAAGTAACTAAGTCAATTTTATCTATTTTCGTTTCTTTAAACTGTATTCTAGCACTAATGGATAAAAATATTTTTCTCTGAAGTCATACGTATTCCTTCATTTCGATTGCTAGATAGCGCAAGGCTCAAAGTAGACAGATTTTGACATGGCAAATGTTGAAGTCAGTCTAAATTAATTTTGACTGTCTAGAATTAATTCGTCCAATAAGATGAGTTCCATGTGCTCATGATGGTTATTGCGTTATGGCATCGAATGGCACTCAGTGTCGTTCTTGCTATTAATTTCTTGTATAGGCATGCTTTTTAATATTCTTGCATTACGTTAGTATAGTTATTTGCGAGGTTTCGTTTTTTTACGATGCACAACATTGAAAACGGCAAGGAAGTTGTATTGCTGATGCCAGTTCGTAATGAAGTCGACTTTTCTTTGGTTGTGTTGTGAGGACGTCTAGGCCGTTTCGTTTCTTTGTGTTGTCTAGATATGCCACTTTGCATAGGCTAGATCCATACAAGCATGCACACACACACACAAATGTAGATTTATAATTCCCACACGGTTGGATCCGGAGGAGCCTATGCTAATAACACCGAATCAACTAGGCCCCTCCACTAAACTCCCCAACATTTGTACCTATTCAAGTGTCTCATGGTTAGAGAGAGTACAGTGTGGCATGATAAAATGAATGATTTCGCGAATAGTAAGGTATAATTGTCTTCTCTCCCTGCTATTCCCGCCATCCACTGTTATTGCCTCGGTTGCCTGGCATGAAGAATTTAAAATTATCTTTCTCAAAAAATGCCCCAACGACCCTTTCCTAAAGCATTCTTTCCTTGTTAAAGTGTGTCTTTGAGTGATTATTTTTGGTATTATAATTATCATTACATGTTTATGCATCAATATAGTTCCAAATTTATTTATGATTGAGGTGATAAATTCTAAAAAACTTTAGTTTTCCACCTGACAAACGACGGACACAAGCAAGTTGTAACGCCGGCACTAACCTTGCCGTCACGAAGAGAATACAAACATTAACAAATTTTATTAGAATAAATTATGACGCTCAAGAAGATTCCATCAATGGCTGTCATCTCTGATGGTGAAGCTTCTTTAGCAGCAGAATAAAAACGGTGCCTATAGTCGCCCTAGGCCATTTTGGATTATTTCAAAATGGGATACACGAAGCTGCGATAAGGTAATATGTGATAAAAGTATTCTTTCAAATTCAATGAAAAACACGGATGTATATTTCACAGCATTTATTGACCAGAAATTTGACAAATAACAACCGTGTGCACTGGTACATAAATTTAAACATATGCGTGACACTTAAAAAAATCTTTTTAAAAATGCGAACCTGAGTATAAATTCACTTTTACTAATTAAAGAAATAAATAGGAATATGAGAATATTAGTACTCTAGACATATACATTAGGTCAAAAACATCAATCATTTATAATTAATAAATATTTTTATTTATTTAATAATAATATTAATTTACTTTAATATATTTAATAAATCACTCAATCTACTAGATAACTAAAAGTAGTAGCATCAAACAAATAAACATAAAATCTCCATACATATTTAACTGTGCTTACATTGTTAGATAAATAAAAAAGTAAATCAAAAGTGTCCATGTAAACATATTACGTAAAAGGAAAAGTTCCAATTATTTGCATAAAATATTAGATCACCCACATAAATATCCAATTAGAGATTAGATCAAGCATGGTATTCCTTAGGTAATGAGTCAGCCAATTAGAACCATTGTTCACAATAAGAAGAGCAATATGATTTACATAAAATACAGACAAAATGAACAAGTGCCATTCAACTAAGACTAGGATGTAATTGATATATTAAATATATTTCAATCTAGTTTAATGAAAAAAGTTTCAATTGCCAGTACATAAAAAGCCGATTGATAGGAAAATTAACATTGGCATTGTTGGGTCGCTTGATAGTTAAAACATCACATGTCACAGTTGTCCATTAATATTAAAAGATATTCACTAGAGAATTTTAAACGTTTTTTGATAAAAATTCCAAACTTGATAAAAAAAAACCAAGAATACAATTAAATGTGCTTTCAAGAAAATTATTTAAAATGCATTGCACATTCGTATGTAAAACCACATTAACTTTTCCGACATGTCTTTATTGTTATTATCAATTAACAACACACAAACGGTGGTTATACTGAAAATTCCTACTAAATTAGTTTAAAACAAGCGAGTTCCGGTCAAGTAACGAAGCTGACAGTATAAAACACAACAAAAAATAATATTCCATAAATTAAAATTCGATATATCATCCAAAAAACAGTTCATTTCATAAATTTTAAATGTTTTTATATAAAAATTCATTCAAGAAGTTTATTAAATAATGTCATCACGAGCATATAAAATGTAATGGCCATAAAATTTATTGACAGGAAAACAGCTTTATACTTTAGCATATTTTTTATTTATGCTAACATTTTGGTTAATACATATTATCGATTTTTTATGAAATACAACATTGACAACAGCACAATATCCTAATATTACCATTAGTTGAAGGTAAAACTTGGGTTTAGCAAAGTCCCATTATGCACTCTTTTCAAAATAGACGATCAGAGAATTGACAAGATATTGCAAATAGTCCAAATTTTTCTTCAATAAGGATCCTTCTTGGCTAGCCTATCAAATATGCATGTTCATAGCCGTCTTTTGCGAATAGACCACACAAAAAATACATTCAATAAGCTAAGAAAAAGAACAATAGTTGCAATATTTTTCGTTATTTTTCACATTCCTTATGTGATATCAAGCTACTATACAGAATTTTACACTTGGTGATTAGGTAGATTTTTATTACAATTAAATTGAATAAATGGCACAGCCTAAAGGGGAAATTTATCTGAAACAGCTTTACTGCAAATTTGAGACAAATAGATAATAAAATCGGACTGATTTACGCGCAAACCAGTCTTGATTTGCGAGGCGTTATCACACACAGAAGTATATAACTATTGCAGGTCGGTGCATAACTTAGACGAGTTAGCAGATGTCATTTCTCCAGAATGTACCGTTTGTGGCTTCAGTCAAAAAATAAAATAGCTAAGCTTCACCTTTATCGAGGATTCGTCGATGTACGTAATGCGGAGCCCGTCAATGATAAATAAAGTTATTGGATAAAGATCGCGTCAAGAAAAAATATAGAAAATGGACAACCTAATTACGCAAAATGTATCATTAGTAGTTTTGCAACTTCCAAAAAATGGGACTAGTTTAACTCGTCCGCACACTTGATTTCAATAATACTCAAAAATTCTCTAAATATTTAAATTATAGTGTGAAAGATTTATCTGTAATAATCAGCTTCATACGGTTCATCAGCCGGTAAAAGCTAGGTGTTGATGATGATGATGCATTAACACTGCATAGCTTAGCAGCCGAGAAATGCAACCATTAAAATTCAATATAAGCACCTCTGATCACAAAACAGGAGACACCGCTAGAGCGAACATTACCGCGTGGTAAATTTAAAAGAAAAGTGTCATTCAAAATAAATTATAAAGAATAGTTTAAATAATCAGTTACGTTAAGCACAATTACATCATTCTTTTATTGAGAAATAACTTCATAAATGTTTTACTGGGAAAACAAAAATACCAGGAAAATTCAACATTTTCGAATAAAGAAATTTTAAACATTACAGTTCAACGCGTCACGGAGTCCATTAAGACAAAATATACAGTATCAAAGGGAAAGTAACATAAGAAATGCTAAAATTTCGTCAATCAACACAAATAAAATAAGCAAATAAATCCGTCATTACATACAAATAAAAAGCTAGTCATTAAATAGGAACAATATAATGTTTCACTTTAGGAAAACTTCAATTCTAATGAATACGTTAATGTACAAAAATTGATAGAATTAAAATAGGTGTAATTAGTATACAATAAAAATAAATATGACTGTTTGCATTTTGTCCAAAGTGTAATGACATTTTTATTTAAAAAAATATGTATGTACAACATTACTGGATAAATGTCATTCACTAACTACAATCACAATCATTTAAGCGAAGGCAAGTACGATACATAGGCGTGACGGCTAAATTACAATTAAAATCTTTAAGCGTGGTGAAACAATTAGCAACTTAAATAGCATTTACTAAGTATTTCCTTGAAGCCATGCTAATCGAGAAGTGATTACGGTCCGAATGCATGTGGCTATTTTAATGAATGAGCATTGCCAGAGCAATCAGTGGAAATAGACAGCAGAAGCCACAAAACAATGTAGCATTTTAGCGAATCGCAGTGAATAGATGAAGTGGTGAACTCGGGAGCTACAAAACAACAAAAGTAGAGAAATAAGAACATAATAAAAGACGAATATATATATATATATATATATATATATATATATATAAGACTGAAGTAAACACAAATCCAAATGTATTTAACCGGACGTCGAAGAACATAGCAAAACTACCATCAGCAATGTCGTTTGGCGACCGGTTAAATACAAAGAGATTGGTGTTTACTTAGAGCTCGCAAACTTGATTTTAAAAATTGTTGCCCCCACCCACGCAACCATTGTTTGTTTAATATATAAGACCGGTTTCGTAATTATTGGATAAACATTAGTAGTTGACAGATTTGCCAAGGAGGAGATCTCAACCATTAAGCAATTTGTTTAGTCGCAAAACTTATTCCCTCCGCCACAGAAATTGCGCAGTGCATGCCGTTTTGAGTTATATACCAACGTCTATCTTCAAGCTAGTCCATCTTCAGGTTTACTAAAAACGGGTGCAGTTCTTGCACAAAACTGAACAATCCGTGAACACTACTCACAGGTCACGTTATCGGTTAGAATAATTTTTCGGTCTGACGCGAGCCAAAATCCGAAAAATGCTACTGGCTTTCAAATCTATCGCAATTAATAAGCTTAACGTTTGCTTAAACGTGCAAAAAATAATGCAAAAATAAGAGAAGCTGGATTGAAATAGAAACATGACCAACAAACTACTTTTTAATCGAGGTTGCGATCTTGATATAAACACCTGATCCACTATGTACGTATATATGTCAGTATAAACTAAGAATTGTATAGTGTTGAAAAAACAATTCATCCAGAGGACCGGTTTTGTTCTAAATTGAAAACTCATCACGCACTGAATTTTCCGCGTATATGGCTCGAACCTGGATACTTCCGCTTCGGAATCAGGTGCTCTAACCACTGAGCCACCCTACCGCAAACTACACACAATTTTCAGTTATATACTAACTAATGTTTCTTGCTAAACCTCTTTTTAGGCAGAGCCTATATAATATCCCTTTAGACAATTCACTATACAACGCTTGATTTATACTGACAAATGTGTGTACATAATGGGTCAGAGGTGTTTATATCAAGCTCGCAAATTTGATTAAAGTAATAGCATAAGATAATAAATGCAATCAATAAATTAGAAAATAATTCTTTGATATGAATAGTAAATAAATAAACATAATTCAATTCTGCTCTGCTGCCATAGTCAAAAGTCATTTTTCAAATTGACATGGTTTCTGATTCATTATGCTAACGAATGATCACTCGAAGCAAAATCTAGGCATGCTTAGTTGTTCCGAAAACCAGTATTGCCTAAAATGACTTCCCATGGACAAGGGTATTTTGTGCGTTTTGAACCACATTCGAGGGTTCGATCTCTTTTTCCAGCTGATCTTCCAACTACTCAGGAATTGCCTAATAATGAAAAGCTGGACAAATTCAACTCATATGAAAATGATCACAGAATCATTCATTCGCATATTCCTTGTGCTGAAAATAAATCTCATGCTAGATATGATTCGTCGGCTCTTTTGATCATCAGTTTACAGTCGGATAATTATGGCGGAATTGGTAAAAACTGTAACAATTGGAAGTTTTTCTGAACACCCAATGAGATCTGCTATTATGCCATCGAATTCACTGAATGAATATGAGTATTTGAAGAACGTGATGTTTCAGTACAAGGTCGGGAAGCAAACGCAGACTTTGGCCAAAAAGCTTTGCTCCGTTATGTCCTTCAATCGGGAACAACCCAACAAAGTATTGCGATTCGGGTAATCCAACTACGCGGTCTTGCATAAGATTTTGAATATCTAAGAACCAGCTGTCCACTGGCTATTGAAGATCTGTGCGAATTCAACTAAGATGAAAAATATCACAAACTCATTGCCTAATAATATTTTTGTTATTGTTAGCCTCACAAATACTTTAAAAACAACGCAGATACAAAAAATATTTACTCTTAATTATTAATAGAATCATTAGTTAATGCCGGAGAGAACTAATTGAAAGAAGCGTTAAACTTTCAATAGCGTGCGTTAGCTCATTCAGATCTGAAGCAATTTTGTCACACATAAGTGATTTTTCTATTCGCATAATAATCATCATAAGTGGCAATGCACCACAGTAGAAAATATGTATGCATTACTGACGTATAATATTCATAGGTATTCGTAGGTTAGGCTGAAGTGAAGTCATCTCAAAAAGCGGAAAAATATTGTAACAAACATGAAATTCTTCACATATGCAAATTTAAATGTATAATCTCACTTATGCAAATTGGCAGTGTTCGTTTGCTATGGACAAGTGTGTTAACTTGCAATTATGAGTTAGGTGTTGTACAACTAGTAGCAGTTAAATACTGTTTGTTGCGAGGAACTTATATATATATATGCAAGTATGTATTAGGTGTTGCGAACCTAGTAACAAATTAGTTCAGTTATGACCAGAAGGATAAACCAAAGACAGCATGAACGTAAAGTATAATCTCGTGCACATTCGTTTCTTGCTTACTGTTGACTCATCAGTAGGAGCCGGTATTACGCCCTTTAACCATTATATATTTGGTTGAGGAATGTGGTAAAATAGGACGGTACAATCTCCTAGACGAATGTGTAATCCGACAGAAGTGAAGCTAACTTCATGTAAAGTCCTAGACAATGCGACTTCAACGCTAACACACTTTATATATATATATATATATATATATATATATATATATATATATATAATATATATACCGAGTCTGTAAACAAACAGTATCTAATTGTGTTAACTTGTTGGATATTCATAGTCGCTTTGCAATTGGCGGATATACACGTGAAGCAAAATCTAACAAAGTTCCATTTAGTATAAGTAAGGAGTTTCTCAAAAATGACAAAACCATATTCCGATATATGCAATGCCTTCAACATCTTATGTACATTTGACGATATTACAGCAATAAAAAGATAATCAGATTCTTCATAACGTTCTATAAAACAATTCACTCCCACCTTTGGTTGTTTTGCTCGTGCAAAAATGCTCCAAAACCTCAGCGTCTCATCGCCTGCACCAGTGACAACGTTTTCGCCGCAAGGTGACACTGCTAGATACAACACCCGTGATGAATGACCGGTCAATTTGGCCATTTGACGAAGAGAAGGATAGCGCCAAACGAGGATCTGATTTTGTGAATAACCGTGAGTACTGGCCAACTCATTAGCGTGCACTGACCAAGCGATGTTGCACACCTGAAAATGTTTACAAAATGCGTAAAACAAGTCGACATAACAAACAGGTCAAACCAACCAAATCGTCGACTGATTTATGTTGCACTATGACGACGTTAAAGACCATGAAAAGCCGAAACTAGTCAGCACAAATAACCGAAAAGAGCTCAACTACATAGTGGTAATAGTAAAATATTGGATCACTTTTTCACAGATTTACACATTTAATTGATATAGCTCTCAACAACCTCCGCATAAAAGAAAACGGCTTAAAGATAAACTATATACATGAGTTCATTCGCTCTTCGTCGTGACTGTTATCACAATCAATAAATAAATGATACTGCATCATTTTTTATATGACACAAAATTAGTATTGGTGTATCACACATAAACAGATTTAGATCTTCAGTACGGTGAGTTTTAGAAGAGCTCAAGCCAAAAACTGCAGAATTAACCAGGCCTCGACGTTGAGCCCTTTCTCTCGCTACTCTCACATAGTTTCACGCATTCACGCCTCTTGGTCAGTAGTAGTAAAGTGAAAACCGATCAAGTGCCCGATATTGCTAATAATGGCATCTGGCCTAAATTTTCAAAAGTTTCATTAACATGATATTCTAATCGACTGGCCACGAATCATACAACCCAACAGCAATTTACTAGCATCCAGGCAAGACTAAACACCACCACCCCGAAGGCAATGGACAATATATATATATATATATATATATATATAAACTGATGCTACATTAACGCACAATCATGAAGCGATATTCATAGTGATGTATTGGCTATAGCCAAACACTAGGTCACCCACTGCTAATGAGCATAAATCGTTCAGTCATGGAGTTTTACTAATCCCATTGTATTGCTTTTTTTTGTTCGACGAATGGTAAAATAGAATGGGATTGGTGTTTACTTCAAGCTCGCAAACTTGATTTAAAGACTTGTTACCACCTACCGCGCAATCAATTATTGTTTAATTGTATTGTCTATGTATATATGTGTGTGGCGAAAGCTATAACCAGTTAATTTTCGTGACTGCATAGAAATTGTGCAGCAGACATTTAAAGTCAAGTACAATGTATGCGAGACTGCTAGAGATGAGAGCCACATATCTAATTTTGCTTTCCATATATATATATATATATAAATATATATATATATATATATATATGTATATATATATATATATATATATATACCTAGTTTGACTTTCGCTAGTTGGTTTGCCGGTGTATTATTGTGATGATCATGGAAGGTCGAAACGCGTCAGCACATGCGACTGGCGGTAGTTTTTTTATGTTGTTCGATGAGTGGTTAACTACAATAGGATTTGTGTTTACTTCAAGCTCGCAAACTTGATTTAAAGAATTGGTAACACCACCCGCGCAATCAATTATTGTTTAATGCTTTATACTACCAAAGTTAACAGTGACGTACTTCAAATATATTTTCCACGTCATAATACGCGTCCTTTGCGTCATGTGTCAATATATAGTGCTGGCTATAGGCCTAAGGCTCACAAACCTATAACGACACAGCTCGTACCAATGCGCTGTACACACGACCCATATTCTTGGTTCGCTACAAATGACGAAGATGGAATGGGCTTTTTCGATTCTCATATTCACCTCGTCACTCATATTTCCTCAGTTACTGGAATCCAATCAGTTTCTCTTCAATTATTCATTAGAGTAAAGTAATTGAAGCGAACAAACTAGATAGGACTTGAGTCAAGTTTATACTACGATTGTTATTTCTTGAGTTGCGATTGCCATTTTGGATATTGGATTGATGAACAACAAACCAAAACAACATGTACAGTCTTCCAATTCCAAATGGTTCGAAATACATAATTCATCGTGGTAAAAATTATGTAACCAACGCCTTTCAATAAAATGCCAGTAGCAGATCAATGACGCCTACAACATCGTGATGTTAAATAATATTTTTTTCACCTTGTATCCAAAAAGCCGATGATTAGAGATTAGTGTTCAGTATTATTGATACGGACATTTATTTGGAGATCAACAAATGCAGGCAGCGAAGAGAATTATTTTTCATCGACTAAGACGACATTTTCTATCGGTTAGAGGACTATACATATGACCGATTATTGTTTTGCTGAATAGTAACTTCGTTGGACCAGTTGTGCTTATTTGGAAGTTATTCCTAAATTGGTTTGCAAGAAAGATAAGCAAATCTTGAACGTATGTGTGCGCAGTTCTGGTTAATTAATATTAGTGTCCGACAGTGTCTGACAGACCAGGATTCGATCACGTCATTTGTCACCATTTCTACATATTATATGTGAGTCCACAGTTGCCTGGAAACAGGTGACGCCATTTTGCATAACACTGTATGCTGGGTCTCAAAGGTTTGCTTCTTAAATAAAATTTGTTCTATGTAGCCAATGAAAAGACTCACCATTATCGATCTTTAGTGAGCTAAAAGTTTATCTGCCGCTCTACTGAAATTCTGCGTAGCTTAATCACCCAACTAAAACATCCACGTTACGTGTAATCATATATATATATATATATATATATATATATATATATATATATATATATATTAGAAGCAAGTTCATGTCAGAATAAGCAGCGCCTTGTGTCGTCTAAATGCCACTCGTGGAAATGTGTGAAAATATGGTGAAAATACTATGTTGATTTATATAACTTTAGAATTAATTTGAATGGACTTCCTTCACCATCTCCGAGTACAGCCATATAAAAGCCAATGGTGAATAATGTTTCACTGTTATATAACCATATGCAGAGAAACACAAAAATAATAATTTTTTTTATAAATAACGACAAAAAAAGTTATTTAGGCACAAAATTATTAGTGGGATTTACAAGCGAGAGAGAGAGTGTCTATTTACTATGAGTCTATGTATCTAGATAACTTACTTCTGTAAGACAAGCTAAACCTCTACACAGAACCATTATAGTCAAGTCAGCTTTAAAGCAATGCACCATCAACAATACAGCTTCCTTGCGGGTTTCACTGTATCACGTCATAAAAGAAACAAAACTCGCAGCTAACTATGCCATCATAAGAAAAGAAAGTTACGAAGATGATTCTACTAGAAATATGCAACAAGATCGTCACTGAGCTCGATTCGATGCCATATCACGCAGGGTTTCTAATCAAGAACTATGATGTACATGTGGACCCCTTCCTGGAAGACGAGTGGTTCTTATACTACCACATTTTGATGTCAGTGATTTCAACTGAACCATTTAGATCCATTCAGTTGAAAAAAGATCCAGTTTGTTAACTCAGAACGGTAACGACACCCTATTTATTGTAAAGTTTAAGACATTTTAGTAGCAGATTACGATGTACAAAGCACTGCACTATAAATTTCATGGCAGTGAAACATCAGAATAGCATGCAGTTATACTACTGTTTAGTATTTTTGTATGTGACAGCAATTTATTAATGAGTGATGACTTAACTGAATTTTATATATGGCTCAGTGTTCTAACCAACATCCACTTCATTCACTGAATCTGTAAAGCTTATTAGATGGGTAAGTAGAACGTAATGTAATGGAGAATTGGAATTAGATGTGTTCGCTTATCCACTCTGCAAGACCTCACAGATAAAGCGCCTGTATATATTCTGCGCAATGTTCGATGCCGTATTTCTGTGTTAAACATTACCATAACTTTTTGCTTTACTCGTATACTACTGCAAGTTAGAAGTGTATAAGAAGTAAACGCTCACCTGGCTGCCAGTGTCAACACCTTTCAGCGCCTGACCAGTAAGGGTGTTCCAGAAACGAATACACCTATCAGCTGTGCCTCCGCCACTCGCCAGTAGGCCATGTTGATGCGGAGACCAGGCAATTGCTTTTACAGCAGCCACATGATCCGAATAGATGAGCATTGGGCCAGGTCCCGATGTTCCGCCCCTACTCGAAATGGCACCAATATTGTTTGATGTACGCGCATTACCCGTCATCTCATCGTCATTAATAACTGAAAAACTGTCAATTGTACCACTTGAAACACTGGACACCGGATTAAATGACCCAATTGAAGTTGATGAGGTGGCACTAACAGGCTGCTGGCCTGCACCAATACTAGCCGCCGTGCAGTGCTGCTGTTGCTGTGTCTGGTGCAAACTCCACACAAGCAGTCGATTATCATTTCCTCCAGAGGCTAGATAATTCCCATCAGGTGACCACTTCAATCCACAGATCTAAACAATAAAGTCAAAAAGTCTTAAACCTTAATTGATAAAAATGAAAACATTCTGTAGGAAGTCCCAGTCATGGTACTCAAAATTGAAGAGAATTGTACGTGCTTGCATGTGCTTCTGCACGACAAGCATTGAGCTTGAACTGGATGTATCGCGCGCAATTTGATGATTTCGTTTTCACGACTCTCCTGTATATCACATATATATATATATATATATATATATATATATATATATATATATATATATTCTTATAATTAGGAAAACACAAATAACAAAGTGGATAAAGGCCATTTATTTCGTGAATACTAATCATCTCTTATACAATCATACATATTTATACATTTTGGGTTTCAATTGATTATGCTAGTGGTAACAAATCTGACTGGTTTATACTGCTGTTTCTTGTTTTGGCTAGTTTGTGTTTGTGTGTATGCGTGTTTGCGTGTAAAGGTCATTCACGCAGTATTGCGAAATGATGTCTGAGATCTGGTCATTATTGTTTTGATAGCTTGAGAATTAACCATTAGTGCGCATTGCTCACTGTTACATATAAAAGTGCTATTTTTCCCAGTATAGTTAATCGCTTCACCTCGTTGCGCAAAGTTTTCACGTGGTAACAACGCCAGTGTTGATTGCAGTGTTAAACGCTCACATTGTTTGGAGACTTCTGTCATCGTATGCGCCTCTGTTATTTCCACTTCAGTTTGTTGCCAATCCGATTGTACGTTTGTTGATTCTAGTCGAGGGCCTGTTTGTTCTTACTTTAATTAGAAAAGTTCTTAATTTTGGGTAAAAAGCGTTCTTGCTGCTGTCTGTGCTGCAATGAGTGGAATTACATGCAGATACAATGAAAAGACAATGTTGAATAAGTTTTCCTGCCTTGATTTTAGTAGGCATCTTTAAGTGTGCCGATCCATCCAGTTAAACTCGTGATCTAAAGAAAAACCGACGACCCATTTACCGGCTTGATAAAACTTTGTGGAACCAGAGGTTCTAAACCATTAACGCGAAAATAAGGATGGTGAACCCAGTTCTGAAATGCTCGTAGGATCCTGAAATCTGGATTCAGATACGCAACATTAATCAATAATTTATTTAACGAATGTGCGAGAGCTTCTTGTTGTCCAGATTTTTTCAATGCTCACATATAAAATGCGCTGACGTTTCAACCTGACCTAGATTTAATGAATGGTACTTTTAGGGAATGCCAGCCTTAAGTGCACAGTTCTCTTTCCATGTGCAAAAAGAAAAATAAATTCTATTGGATACAATAACCGTGTCTTTTTCAAATTAATCTCAAATATCTAAAAATGAACATCTATTTATAAAAATAGAATAATATAAACGCGGAGAGAGTGTGAAATAAGGAAACAGCTAATCAATTGCGTGCATTGAGCTAGAACTGGAGGTGATGCACGTAATTGATTGATGATTCAGATAGTTATCCTGCTCCTAGATAGTCTACCAAGGCTGCCAAGCACCACATGTGTATTGGTTTGATTTCAGAGTAAACCGCTCTTGGATTGTCAGTCGGACAATGATAACGAGAACTATCTGTCTACAATAACTAGTATTTAAAATGATAATGAATATAAAATTCATGATTAACCTCTTGTCGATGACTTCTTAGTGCACGCACAGTGCCAGCAACGCCAGTCGTTGCCATTGATCCTGAAGATGCTCCAAGTGCGTGAAAATGCTGCTCGGGCTGTTGAGTATGACTAAATCCATTGGGCATAGAGGGTACATTACCGGAGACCAAAAAACCACCAATTCTGACAGGGCTAGCGTTAGCGTTGTTCGATGTCGATGTAGATAGACTGCTAGTTAATGCACTATGTCCAGTCAATGGAACAGCTTTACGACGTGTAGAAATGTCGGAAATACCAGATCCTAAAATTCCAGCACATTTTTTGAATGAAAAAGAAGGGAAAAACATATTAATGTAGTAAATTGCTACATTTTGAAACAAATATAATCTGTATAGATAAGGAACTAGAATATTCAACAGCTTACACGCTGAAATTCGAATGAAACCGAAGGTTTCTAAGCCGATCTACTGCAATACATGGGTGCCTGCAACGTAGATTAGATTGTATCTCATTTTCAGTGGTTAGTAAGAACGATGTTGATGCCTTCGGAAAAACGAGACGAATCCGCGCCCAACCGATACGGCAGACTCGATGCGTACTTGGAAATGGGGATCAATCGGATCTATGCGAAACTGATCGTGCAATGCGACGACCCGCGAACGCAAATCACGGAGATTCAAGATATGAAGCTCGCACTGCGCAACCACTCACGAAATAAAAGCTACTCGAAGTCCACAGTTGGCATCATTGAGAAGTTTACTCAGTGGTTTATTGAAAAATCGCCAGTTACAACATGTTTGTCGTCCACAGAATAATGTTCATTAAAGAACCGCCAATAATGAGACAGCGAAAATACCTAAAAAGTATAATTTCCTGCAAATATTAGCAGAATATTCACATTATACTTTCACTGTCAACGCTAACGAACACAATTGGGCAAGATTATCAAAAAAACAGGCTACTGTCAAACAATAATCGAAAGCAACACGAAACACAAAAACATATATACATGAAAACATACATAGACAAATGCGACCACACACCAACACATACTTACATAGATACATAAAAACGTACATACATACACACATACATACATACATACATAGATACATACGCACATACGTACATACATACCTACATATATAAATGCATACATCCATACATACAGTCATACATACGCACATACGTACATCAATACATACATTTATTCATACATACATACATACACACATTTATACATGCATACATACATACATGCATACATACATACATACATACATACATACACACACATACATACATACATACATACATTCATTCATACATACATCGCACATACGTACGTACATAAATACATACATGCACACATACATACATGCATACATACATACATATATGCATACATACATACATACATACATACAAACATACATACATACATACATACATACATACATACATACATACATACATACATACATACATACATACATACATACATACATACATACATACACACATACATACATACATACATACATACATACACACATACATACATACATACATATGTACGTACATAAATAAGTAAGCCCATTTCATAAGGCCTCTACAATTGATCCAGTTGATTACGAGGTTCTTTAAGATTTTCGACCATTTAGACGTAATTTTGTTACCGAAAATAAAGTGCGCCCTCTCGAATTAGCTAATATGGCATATAAAAGTTTCCAGAAATAAGAACGGTTTAGTTCTTTGTGTGAGTTATTGGTAGGCCGTCAGACAGCAAATGTAATGTGCAAAATGAATGAAAATATTGCGAAACTGGATTAATCAAAATTACCCGAAAGCGTTTGCTTTGTCAAACTGGTGAGGATGGACCAAGTGAGGGTGTCCAATAACGGCAGCCGAAATATTTTGCATCAAAAAAGCTGTAATCATTACTGCGTTAGTCAAAACGCTGATCAGGTAATGCAATAGGCAAACAGGAGGATGACATTTGTCGGAGAAAGTCGGTTTTACTATACATCTGAAACCTGTGTCCAATAATACCAAACTTGGATGTTGTCTGAGTTTGTAACGTCGGATAAGGAATGACAAAGGAAAAAAAATGAGATTTTCGCACAGATTTGATACCGAGATAACCAATTTAATCGATGCGGAACATAAAGATTTGCCTTTCTCAGAACTATTCAATTTTCAGTTCTAAGCAGTCTTCTTAATAAAAAGATTTAGTTGAAGTACAAAACGAAATCTTGAAAAGACGAAAAAACGCGACGTAATATTAAACTTCATGTTAAAATATCTTACTTAAACCAGTGAGATCGCTAACTTCGTCGGTATACGGATCAGCTTCTTCCTCTCGAACAAGAGTTTCGTCATCAGCCACATCATGCCTATCAACGTCCCGAAAATTCAAAAAACTCCACCGTGAACGAGGTCTGCTTGACGAATTCCGCCTCTGCATACGTCTTTGCCTACCGCTCATATTGTCGGTTTCACCATCGTCATTCGCCTCGGCTGCATCATCGTTTGAAGGCGAGCGTTCATCATCGTCACCATCATCATCATAGCTTACATTGAAATACACATCATTATTTAAGGAGGATCGGTCAGCTTCGTCCGTTTCGCTGCTATCAGCTAATCCGTTAACTGAGGCCAAAACGTCCGAATCCGTGAAAGAACTCGTTTGAAACCTCACACCCGAAGTGTCCAATTGTCGCGCAATATCGTTTCTAGTGACAAAATAAAAAAGAATAAAATATAACCATGGCAGATTATTTTGGGCAATTCATTCATGCATACTATTATTTTGCATTATAATGTGCATGCTAAAAATAATTCTTAACAAACACCACAAATTTCATTCAAGAATAGCATGCTAACTAAATTTGTGAACATGCTGCAAGATCTTTGACAAACCATGCCGGTCAGGTCGTAGTCTACAACGAAATACGGCACAGTTATACCGAAATAAATGGCAACCGACAACCCTTTTGCCATTTGCACATTTATTACAATTTTTAATCAAGTATAAGTTCAGAGTTCTGCCGGATTTATGTCTTTCAGCAGTGAATTTGACCCATCTAAATATAAGCTATTGATAAAGAATTAACCGCCAATTACACAAACTTTGCGGCTGAAAAGAAGAAGATTTGGAGACAGTTGTATTAAAACTTGATGAAATATGCGTACATACAGACATAGATGCATACATAAACGAAGATATAGATATTTTGCATTTTTGATTACAGAAGAGTTTATGCAAACAAGGCAGACTTAACTAAGCAATTCAAGTGAAAAGGTTTATAAGTAAAAACCGTTCCAGATTTTATCCCAATGAACTCTCTTGGTTAATCAAGTGATCGATATCGACAATACTAGAATCCAACCACAAAATGGCTGGTCTAACACTTTTTCAGTTCCAAACATAACCTGTAAATGCCTAGGTGGAATAACGAGCAGAATGTTTGCGTGTTCTTAAATATAACAATAACCAACACATGTAACATATCCCAGATTGTCCTTCGAGGTTTTATGACTTGCACTAGTAGTTCCGTAATAATCCAATTGATCCTCATTTCCAAGTACATGCCGAGTGAGTCTCCGTGACGGCTTGGTGCTGATTGATCCCGTCACTCAGAAGGCTTCCACCTTATTAGTACTAATCAATGAAAATATTGGATTATCCAATATTGCTGACTGTTATTTGACGTTTCGTTGCCTCATTTTCAGCACCTTCATCAGAAATATAATAGGACTCAGTACATCAATCACAAGACCAAATTTAAGCAGATGTGGTCCACGTACCAGATACTCTTTGGAACGCTAGAAACTGTAGTTACAGATGGCCCAACGGAGGCCTAGGCGTCTCAGAAGGATTGCTGCACAATTGTGTGCGTTTTCAGTTCTTCAATTCTCGAAAGGAATATTGGCGGCCACACAAATCCGAGTATAAATTGGATCAAACTATATTAGCAATGCGTTTACCTACTCTCCAGTAAGTACGAAAATAACGGTCCATCGTCAGAGTCGCAAAAAGAACCTGGCACCCTTAGGATCCTAATTTCAATCTCATTTGCAAAGGCTAATTCTCGTTCATCCACCTTGCAAAAAGCATATAAGGCCCCCTCTAAATAATGGGCGCTAACTTTTGCAGTAAGGAATAATTATCGATTGAACCATTCCTGTTTATCTGCGGAATATAAAAAAACACGAGGTCGCTTGTTTCTGCTAGGAATGGACGACCAACTAGCCAAGCCTGGCAAATATTATCCGCTAAGGATATTTGATTTTGAGAATCCAGTGACAAAACATGCCATCAGCATACGAAACATGCCCGCAGTATCTATCTCGTTCCATCATTTCCCATATAATGATACGTAAAAATTGCGCAGTAAGACCGAAGTAGAGGCTGCAAGTAAGCTCATCATTATCATACACAGCCATACAAAAGACATTAGTAACTAATGTTTTAATACCGTGTAGCCTTAAGAGAAATCACAAAAAAACAGGACAATTTTTTAGTAACGACAATAATAATAATAACCTAGGCGCACAGATTTTTGGAGATTTATAAGAGGGAGGACCTTTTAACCAACTTCAGCTTTAAAGTCTTGTGACATCGGAAAAACAGCTGTCTTGTGGATTTTACTGTATCAGTCACAAACACAATTCTACCTTACTAAGAAAAGAAAGTTCTGAAGATGATTCTACTAGACATCTGCAACAAGATCGCGACTAGGCTCAACGCAACGTCATATCGGGCAGGGTTTCCAACCAAGACCTATGATGCGGAAGTAGACCCTATTTTGACAGACGAGTAGGCCCTATATTACCCAATTTGGACGTCGTTGACCATAAATGTTTCGGCCATGCCAAAATATACACACCTTGTGTCTTATACAATCTGGCGCTGGGTGAGAGAACAGCGTTTTACTAGGCAATCGATTTAAGGGCGTACGCAAAACATCAAAGAGCCATCGTAGTTGATGGAGTATTGCTTTTCAAATGAGTAGAACTTGTTAGCAGGTTCAAATATCAGTTTAAGGATGTCAATGTTGGTTATACATTGTACGTAACCTACATGTACTATACTACTCAAACAACGATTGTCGAATGTGTGTAAGCTTTTAGAAGTATTAACTCTATGGGGTCAGGTCTCACTAGCGTATAATAAAACTGCGCGTACAGATTCATTGAAAGCACGATCTTCAAGACGGAATAAAATACCCGCCTTTATCCACAAATAGCGAAGGTTGGAGAAAACTACTATAACTTTCGCAATTCTCATGCTCACCTCGTCAGACATATTGCTTAAGCATGTATTAGGTGTTGCGAACCTAGTAAAAATTAGTTCAGTTGTGACCAGAAGGATAAACCAAAGGCAGCATGAACGGAAGTATAATCTCATACACAGTCGTTTCGTGCTTACTGGCGACTCATCAGTAGGAGCCGAATTACGCCCTTTAACCATTATATATATATATATATATATATATATATATATATATATGGATCAAGAATATGGGATAATAGGACGGTACAATCACCTAGACGAATGTGTATACTTGCAATAGTGAAGCTGACATCATATAGTCTTCGAAAATGCGACTTCAACGCTAACTCACACTATATCATAGATATACCGAGTCTTTAAAGGATACTAACACTATGGCTACTGTGTCAGTAACCGATACCAACATTAAAGTACCGAAAAGGTACATGTTACTAACATGATGGATATCAATTTATGCAATAGTTAACCGAAATTGAGAATTACAACAATTTCTGAACACTTGTTACTCCAGTAAACCCATACACTCTGGCCTTGATCGATATCAGTTATCACATTTCGCGGTAAGCATGACATCATTGAATTCAATATATTACAGTTAAATACTGTTTGTTGCGAAGAACTAATATATATGCAAGTATGTATTAGGTGTTGCGAACCTAGTAACAAATTAGTTCAGTTGTGACCAGAAGGATAAACCAAAGGCAGCATGAACGGAAAGTATAATCTCATGCACATTCGTTTCGTGCTTACTGGCGAAACATGAGATTATACTGTCCGTTCATGCTGCCTTTGGTTTATCCTTCTGGTCACAACTGAACTAATTTGTTACTAGGTTCGCAAAACCTAATACATACTTGCATATATATTGCTTCGCAACAAGCAGTATTTAACTGTAATATATTGAATTGAATGATGTCATGCTTGCGAATATGATATCTATTCAAGTGATATTACACAAGGTAACAGATGTTCAGAAAATAGTTACTCAATTCTGGTCAGTGAACTATAGCATACATTGATATCCATCATACCATAACACCTTTAGAAACTATAAAGATGGTGGTTGCAGACACAATAACCATAGTGTTAGTATCCTTACAGGCTGTGCTGCTCTCTCTATATATATATATATATATATATATATATATATATATATATATATATATATATATATATATATATATATAATATAGTGTATGATTAGTGTTGGTGTAACAGTACCACCTTTAAGACAAATAATGAACAAAGGGTCTTATCTAGGGCAGACAGTATTTCAACAGAAATTCCTCGCAGAAGCGTCCGTATAAGAATGAAGCAGTCAGCCCAATGAGAAAAGCAGACTTAGAGCTGAAGTGAACATAAATTAATTAATGTGTAAATTTGTTTTATTAAATCGATGCTCGTTGTGCGAGCAAAATTCTATATATAATTGAGTAAAAATAAAGCATGTGTGGTACATTTAAAATGGCTTCTGATGGGTTGGAAACGTTGATTCAGGGACTGACTTCTCAAATGAATAATTTAACTGCAGAATTAGGCATAATTAAGTCTCGTCTGGACGATACGCTAATAATAAACACAGACGACATACATGTACGTGGACCATCCAACATAGGTGG
>JAQBSW010006695.1:0-46561 GCA_029291075.1 Eudiplozoon nipponicum | reverse complement strand
GAATGAGCGAACTCCAATTTACCTTAGAAAAAGGAATCATCAGGTGAATTACCATTTTAGGGTGTCAAATTAATTAGAAATTCTCAGAAATTAGGAAGATATATTTATAGGAAGGATACTTATTCAGGAACCCTTCTTAATTTCAAGCAAGTCCAATCACCCGTATCGTATGAAAGTCATTAACATTAAGAAGTCTGGTAGTTAACAGATATAAAGCATAGGAAGTTAGAATTAGGTAGACTACGCAATATATTCAAGGCTAATGGTTACCCTCTTCATTTAATAGATGCAAGTCATCAAAAAATTTAATGGTAAATTTCTTAAATTTAGCTAATCGAATGAGCGAACTCCAATTTACCTTAGAAAGGGAATCATCAGGTGAATTACCATTTTGGATGTCAAATTAATTAGAAATGGTCAGAAATTAGGAAGAGATATTTATAGGAAGGATACTTATTCAGGAATCTTTCTTAATTTCAAGTCCAATCACCCGTATCGTATGAAAGTCGGAATCTTAAAGTTACCAATATTAAGAAGTCTTAAGTTAACAGATATAAAGCATAGGAAGTTAGAATTAGGTAGACTACGCAATATATTCAAGGCTAATGGCTACCCTCTTCATTTAATAATAGAAAAATTAAAATCTTATTTTGAGGTACATAAAAGCAGATAAGGTGAAGGAAGAGCGGAAGGTCATGGTATTACCGGACTCTATATTAAGTATGAAAGTGAAATCATTACCTTTAAAATACGATATAGGGATCATTTTAAAACGGTCCTTTACACTAGTCACTATACTCCCTAACTAAAAGGAAAAGATTGTACCCTTAGAAACATCGGGAGTGTATGAGAACTCATGCAATGATTGTAGTCTCAAGTATGTTGGTGAGACCATGCGCCCAATCAAATAAAGAGGTGAACATAAAACTACGTGTAAGTATGGACATACGGCTAAATCTGATCTTGCTCGTCATGTAGTGGCGACTGGGCAAACTATCAATTGGGATAAATGCAAACGCATAGCAATGTGTAGTCGTAATAGGGTGACGAGATTGATTCGAGAATCTATCGAAATTAAATCTAGAGATAATATTATGAATGAAACAGCTGTTGAGAAATCGTTAGGTTCAATTTGGAATACCGCATTAGCTAATTGCAGGAAAAGGCGATTGCAAGACTTGGAAACTGAAGCTAGCTCCAGTAAAAGATTAAGAACATCGGATTAAGATTGACTAATTAGTTGACTTATTGTTCAAGTAATGAATAATCAGTTATTAAGAATATAGTCTTCCTAAATTTCATCTCTAACTACTCGTTTGATTTGAAAACTCTTAGTAATTTGAACAATAATTTTGTGTCTTGCATCCCCATCCTACCTATTGAGATTATTCTAATAATACAATATTTAGAAGTAATAATTTCTCTGACGCGTTCAAAGAGTAAATTAATGTCTATTGACTTCAGTTTCATTTAGATGTACGTACATGTGTATCAATTATATTTTAACGAAGTTTTTCAGTTATGTACACACATACACATGCAGAAGCGTGGCGCCTATTTAGCGGTATGTCAATTACTGTTAATTACTAGTCTATCTTGCGTGCAACCCTAGTGGTTTGAATTGAAATTTAACATGTGCATTGGTCTTTCGGACTTATAGTTTTATCACTCATGGCATGTTTTTATGACGAGTTTTACTGAGTTATTGGTCTCCCCCCATCAGAAAGTGTGAGGGAAATCTCAGTTACGTCATTTTACATTTAGTGTATAAAACGAATAGTTAACGCATACAAATGATAAATTTTTATTCCGCCAGTCTAGTCTCAATTAGTTAGATGAAAATAACAGTTACTAAAATGCACACACACATGTGTGACACGCGAATATCTAGTGAAAGGTCAGTCTGATGTATAAATATTATGGCTAGAAGAAATAATGCGCTTGCTTCATTAGTTTCATTTGTTCAACTTGTGAAGAATAAGCCGAAATATTTATGAAAAAGAAAGCTACTAGAACAATGAAAGCTGCGTTAGTCAAAACGCAGATCAGGTAAAGTCTGTAAGTTGTAAGTTATTTAACAATAGCTCTACACGTTAGTTCACAAGCAGCCTAGGTTCTACAATATTTTAGGCGATTTTTTAATTTTGTTTCCCTATTCCAGAATAAGGATTTAATGACGAGTGGTTAGTAATAAGAGACGCGTAGTTAATAAATTACCAGCACTTAATTTACATGTTCTGTCCATATTAGTTAATCTGCACTAAGATTTTGCTCAGCTAAACTTGCAGATTAAGTGGTTGAAGCAAGCAAAACCTTATTCTAAGTTCAATAAACTTGTTACTCTCTTCGTTAACATAACCCATGTTATGTTTTTTTTATGTAAATTATTGAATGCATATGCATCATCGCAAATTTGAAGAAAGCAATAATTTATATCTTAATGAAATAATAACAGTCACGTACATGAATCTGATTAAACATAAGTTGAACCTACCTTCGAAGCTGATTATTTCATCAGACGAAGCTAAATTAAAGTTCTCAATAGAACCTCTGCCATACTTCAACGTAGCGGCATTTTCGTCGATAACATTCTGAAAGGAGGTATTAATAATGTGAAGGTTACCAGCGATATTCTCTGGAATGAATTCAGTTCTAAATATGAATTCAATAGCCCTGAATGAAAAAATATCGAAGAGATTTAGACGCCACTAGTAAAAATACTCCAGTTTAATGATAGTAATTATATTCTTAAAATTTTTTTACTCAGTGCACAAGATAAATTAAATAGTTTAAGCAGCACTAGAGTTGTCAAATAAAGCAACTGCTGCACATACACACACACACACACACACACACACACACATATATATATATATATATATATATATATATATATATATATATATATATATATATATATATATATACGGACTTTTCATCATAACATACAGCAAACAACTAAAAATTCTGTATTTATTGCTGGAATAAACGAAATATAGCATAAGATAGCAAATGCAGTTCGCCTAACAGACTGTAATCATCCATATTGGAAATTCCTCCGTAGAGGCAGGAATTGCTGCCTCAAGATTACAGAATGCTTCACTTAAAACAGTCTCTAGAATGTTATTGTATATATATATACACACACACACATATATATATATATATATATATATATATATATATATATATATATATATATATAAATGGATTAGCAGCCCTACATCTGGTAGATTACACCGTCTATATGCACCCCACGAGCTGGCCAAATTTCAAAAGCTTAAAAGCGTACTGCTATCCAATAGGGACGAGGGGAAAATATGCATATCTAATTTTACTTTCCATATATATGCAATGCGGTTTAATCCTCGCTAGTCAGTTTGCCGTCGTACTCTGATGATGATCATGGAAGGTCGAAACGCGTCAGTGCGTTGCGACTGGCTGTAGTTTACCTAGGCTGTTAGACTAGTTAAATGTAATTGGATTGGTGTTTTTACCATTTTCGCACATTTTCTTTAAAGAATTTTTATCTCCATCTGCGCAATCAATGATTGTTTAATTGTATAACTTATTTAAATGTGGTAAAAACCGCAAAAAGTTGATGTTCGTGACTGCATAGAAATGGTGCAGCCGACATTTCCCGGCAAGTAATATATATGCGAGACTACTGGAGGTGAGAGCGGTATATCTACTTTTTCTTTTCATATATTCATGCAAAGCGATTTTATCCTCCTCAGTCAGTTTGCTGTAATACTCTGATGATGATCATGGAAGGTCGAAACGATTAAGACCAATAAGATTGGTATTAAATCGAAGCTCGCAAATAAGATTTAAAGGAATGTAAAAATTTCTGTTGTTTATTTATCTGAAGACTAAAGATGTTTCAAATGACAGATTCTAATTTTCGTAACTCCTTTTCGTTTTTTGCTTTAAAATAAACAAAAAAATGCTTGTGCATGATACGAACATAAACGAAGAAAGTAGTTAGACTTGCTTGTGCATGCTTTAGAATGAGCGTTACCCAGTTCTTGTTCGTTGTTATATAATGAATGTATTTTATACGATTTAATCCTTCTAATTGTCCAAAATTTCTTAAATAAAGTACCATATGTTATGGTAGAGTAGAGTTCTGACGAAAGGAAAATTTACCTTTAATAACTATGTTGTGTAAATATGCTTAATAAAAATCTATACTTCAATATACGATCTAGGTCACAATTTAAATTACAAATGCATAAAAAAGTTGAATTAAAATTTTACAAGAAAATTCACATATGTAAGTACCAGTTGCTCACTGCACTGATTATACCTTGTCTACTAAAACATTACCTTTTTATTGTCGTCAACATTTAAATAATTCATATTCTCATTCTCGTGCGTCAGGATGCACTTGTTCTTGAAATCATAATCCATGTCTACATTATCTAATTTAATATCGGAAAGTGTCATTGGTGAGCTTTGTTGCCTTTTCAACTGATGAGCACAACGATCGTTCGACGTACTGCGTTGCAATGCTGCGGCGTTGTCAGCACTGGTGTTGCTAAGCGATCGAGGCACTTTTAATTCATATTTTAACGTTTCTCCAAGTTCTAGGCTGGCGTGTGTGACCTCTTCATCCTCGTCCTCATCATCATCATCATCATCTGCAATGCTATCCATTGACGAGCTTCCGTGTGGACTACGCAACATACAACAATTAGAGACGGAATATCAGATAGAATTAAAATACCGTTTAGACCAAATTAATGTAGCAGATTTTTATTAATTTAACGCAAACCATTCTTAGTATATGAGAAAATTGACAAGTGCGTTAGACGGCATCTTTACGCACGATAATAAGTTAGATTATTTCAGTTCTCTCGTCATAAAAGAAGAAATCGTGTGGTTTTCAAAATTTATCGCAGATTCCACTAAATATATTTAGAACAATAATTTTAAGGAGACAGATATATTAACTATTATTTTACAGTTTGATTCTGAAGTAAATTAGGAAGCCGAAACGGATTTCTTAATTTGCTTTATTTATAACAGATACCTAAAAATTATATATATATATATATATTAATAAAAGAATTAGTATAATAAATTTACATACAGAAGTTTGTGTGTATATGATAAAGAAAATATCACGTATGAATTAGCGTTTTGTAATTAAAGATGCCACTTTGCATTTATTAACTAACAAAGTCCAGGATTTGTTTAATAATCTACAATATTAAGATATGCGTTAGAGAGACCAAAAAAGTAGAATAACCCTTCCTTTCTACTCAAGACAATTTTATCAATGTTTACATTTCTCACCGAGTCCGTTTTTTGGTCATTAAAGCATAGGACAAGTCGTTGCTTTTATATCAATTTTGCCCACATTCAACAGATCTGCTGTAATTTAAGGCAAATCTGTTTCTTTTCTAGTATGGATATTGATAATATTGCATCAATCTAGGAGTTTTATTTTTGTTTAATTTTTTAAACATTATAAAGCACACATATATTTTGTACTATCGATGAAGATGCAGAAAATTCGATAGCAGCCACACATCATTCCTTATACTTATAATTCGTCGAAAAACCCCTCTCTCAAGAGCACTTCAGATGCTTTATTATTGGCTTAAAAATTAAATATTTACAGAAATACTGTCTAAGAAGTAAATTAATGAACATGCAATAATGCAGAATGTTGAAAATTGGTTCACCTTTCCGCGGAGTCCACGCCACATTCCACGCCATCGACAGGTTCCACACCTCGCATAGAAAGAAAGACAGGCAATGGAGAACCTATCATAAAGACATGCGTAAACTGACAAAATAATAAGTGAATATTATTAAATATTACCTTTGCCAATGAAGTAATTTTCAATTCAAAATCTTAAATCGATATTTTGGCTCAGCCATTTTATGGATTTAAAATATTGAGCGAGAAATTCTTTTTAATTTGAAACATGGCTATATTGATCATTAGTTCTTATACAACTAAATAAAAATTAACATTCTAAACTTTTACGCAAATAGAAATATGTGCTGAATCGAATAAGCTAATGTTTAATTCTAAATATGCAATAAAGGCTCGGAGCATTAATTGAGGATTGTCGGCCAATTACAGGAAAACGAGAATTGGAGAGCAATTCCGAATAAAATCATCTGACAAAAAAAACATAATTAAAAGAACGAAACATACACTAAACTCAAGAATTTTCATGTGTTATAAGATTCAAAACGATAGAAAATCGTGACTTTCCAAGTGTGTTGTGACAATCTCTCTCCGCACTTAATTGGCTTACGAAAATTGTACAATAAATTAATCTACATCAGTGAATTGGGTGACTGCGCACAACTTCGTATGTTTTGTTTCCTTTTTGAAGAAATGCATATGTAATACGGTTAAAATTTGTTTCTCTTATAATGTAAGGAAGCAGTTTTTATATTTACAAGTTTCTTTATATCAGCAATATAATTAACTATTTACTTTGTCCAGGTTCAGTAATGGTAAAAGTATTGGCCTGCTCCAAATGTGTTATTGAAAATTCGTTTTGAGTAACGTTAGGTTTCAAATTATCAAGTCTTTCTCTTTCATTTTAATCAAATGTTGAAATAAACCAAATTTGCATTTTCGAGTTCTTACATCTACGTAAACGAGAGTTAAATATATATTTCGAAAATCTAACAAAATTAATAGCGCCCAACCGTACAGATTTTGCAGTGCCGTCAACAATATGATTGAAACATATATCAAAGAAATATTTTTAACTAAAAATTCTATAACTGGATATTTATACTTATACTCTGAGAATGAAAAGTGAGAAACTCAAGGATAATTTCATTTTTATATGTTCCTTAAAATGCATTTTCATTTGAGTAGTGCTATCATCGTTAGGGCTGATATCATAATTGACAGTTGCGGGACAATTGATAGCATTCGTAGGTCGGTCAAATCTTGACTACTTTAAATTTCCTGGTGTACAGCTTGTTTTTTTAATTGATTGATGGGTTCTCACTGGTCCCGTGACTCTGAAGTCGTCCTTACACTGTTGTCCGGAAATGCTTGTGAGTCAGGATTTACAGATTTTTTCCCGAAATATCGTGACTTCATTCCCAGTCCCATCTTCAGAGTTGGCACCATGTTCACATAAGAAATAGTGTAAGGAAGGGACCAGAGATAACCCATCAATAAATTAAAAAACACGTTTTACTACTGGAAATGTAAAGGAATCAAGATTTTACCGATCTACGAGTGCTATCAATTGTCCCGCAACTCAAGGACAATGTTAAAATATTCCTAAGAAAAAGAACTTGCGTATGTTCATCGTTTTATATCACTGGTAAGCGATTATATATATATATATATATATATATATATATATACTATATATATATATATATATATAAATGAAATCTTGCCTTATTTTATGTTATATGGTATAGTAGTATATATATATATATATAGTATATATATGTAAATGGTATAAGCGAACTGTTTAGTCCTAATTCAGAACGTGTGAAGTACTTACCAGAATTGGCCACAGTCAGGGCTTGAATTGGAGCCTATTTGATTCTAATTTTCGCTATCATATCAATGCACAAAATTTGGCGCGCCCTACATGCATATTTAATTAATATACCACCTTAAAAACAATCACTTATAGTGGGAATTGTGAAAAATTTCTTTAAATTAAGTTTGCGGCCTTGAGATAAAAAAAATCCCGTTGTATTTAAACAATGCACAAATAAATAAACTAACGTCAATCACATGCACTGACATGTTTCGACATTCTGTAATCCTTATCAATGTACGGTGGCAATCTACTTAACGAGTATGAAACCGAAATTCTATAAAAATTATGGATACATACATTGTACTTGACTGAAAATGTCAGAAACATTAACATTTTGCGGCTTTTGCAAAATTTAAATAAGTTATACAACTAAGCAGTCACGGATTGAGTGTTTGGTGACAACAAGTGTTTAAATCAAGTTTGCGAACCTTTGTGTGCAAAAATAATTTTAACTATTACAAGCAATCAAGAGTTTATTGGACGACTAATAAAATATCATTATATCAATAATAATGGAAAAAAACAAGGAATGAAACAAGCACGTGTCATAAGCTCTGAACTTATAAGTTCTTTTGCGTAAGTGACTTGCGAACAGAATTTATATTTTTACGAATAAAGAAAGCTAGAAATACAATATAAAATAATAATAGCATTTTAATTTATTTATAGTCTAGTATATAAGATTAAACTTAATTTTACTTTATGAAGGTACGTTATCAACAAGATCTGACGATTATTGAATTGAGTGGTAGGAGCTTGATAATGTAACGACATGAAAATTATGTGGCTCGTTTCTAATAATGGGATGCATATAAAGGATCAGAAATAAATACATACATTTATCATTTTTATTTCCAACTAACATAGGTTATAAAAAAATCCAAACTTTATTACTTAAGCAAGGTTTACATTTAAAGACAAAACAATATATGAACTGTTAAATATTTATCATCCGTGAAATATTTTTTTATTGTTTATTATATTTCCGATTGCATTTATTCTAATTTTATTTATTTTCCGACAACAGGTGTTGTTCAAATCAGAAATGAAAAGTCAAATAGAGAGTTAATGTTTAGCACATCGCCTTTAGGATACCTTAATAAAAGGGCTTTCAATCTATGAATCTTTGTTGTTAAAAAACCCGACTGCTTTTATTGAAGCAGAATAAACCTGTTTAAAAGAGAAGCTTAACTTCTGTGTAAGTCAATGTATGTATATAATTAGACACTCGATAATTTTAGCTTCAATTTCTCTTTCTCTCTCTCTTAATATCTGGTTTTGTTTTCGTTCACTTATTTTAAATCTGCAATTATTCTCATTTTCTAATACTTGAAAAGAGATTATAGACGCAATATTTTGCCATTTAAGTTTTTTGGATGAGAAGTATAGCATGAAATATCTCACCTGTTCGATTCGTTCATAATTATATTTTTTATGAACTGTTTCTTAAAAAATATTTGGAGTCTATAAAATATAACGTTCTACTTTATTATTTCAATGTACTGATTTTACAATAAATTACATGATAATAATAATTAAACTTAGAGAACATTAATTTAGATTTGATAAAAGGAATTTTGTTGAACTAAAAATCTGGGGTCACTACAAATATCACCTTAAAAATTTAATTTTTCACGAGAAAAATATCACGAGGTGCACAGATGTTGTCCTGTTTGAAGATGAGTAAATGCGCAAAAACAAATTGTTTATATTATATACACAAAAAGTTGAGAGAATCAAAACTCGTGCAACAAAGCGTAAATAATCGCAAAATGTTTTTATTTGAGATTCATCTCTAGGAGCTTTTATTTGAAATTTGAAATATAGGCCGGTATATTGTAAAAGCTTTAGGAGAGATATGGATTAAAAACGACTCGAAGAAAAACAAAATTATACTTAATATAGACATAAAAAACAGAGATATGCAAGACCGTGTAAAAATAAGACCTTTTTGAATAAATAACTTTAGTTATAGTTCTTCGTTTTAGACAAAGTATAAGATTCCATGCATTTACTATTTACATCAGAGAATCTTGCTGCTTTTTCATCATTAGCGTATGTACGTATGTCATGATAGGAATGAACGATCCTACGGTCAATGTTGATGCCTAATTTTAAACTGAAATATTGGGTATCATAGTACTACTTTTGTTGTCAAATTAGACAAGAGAATAAACGAATTTATGGGTAAAGTTGCAAACAATTTCAGTTTGAAACTGAATTTGTAAAGTCAAACTGGAAAATAGTTGCGAATCTCAATGACCATAAACAACTTGAGTCTGTGGACAAAAGTTAGATCCGCAAGTGCTTTACAAAATTTTAAAACCTTAAACGAACATTGGTTGCGCGAGCGATAATAAAAAAATTATTTCAATCATGGTTGCGATCTTGAAATAAACAGCATTTCTAGTATGTACATACATTTGACAGTATAAACTAAGCATTATATAATGAAGAAAAGACCAATTTTGTCCTTCAAGTTCTGTCCACGATTCGCCGCGGAAGGAACTCAAACCTAGGTCCGTCTGCTTTGAAATCTGTCGGTCTAACCACTGAGCCACTCTGCCGCACACTAACTAAAAATGAATGTAGCATGCAGCAGGGTGGCTCAGTCGCTAGATTCACAAACGTTTAACCAGACGGGATCAGCTTTGAGCTCTGTCCGCGGCAAATTCTGGATATTACTTGAAGAGTTTCCAATATGGACGAAATAGGTCTACAGGATGAATTGCCTTATCTACATTATAAAATGATTGGCTTATCATGTATAATATATATATATATATATATATATAATAGAATTGGGAATTATGTCAAGATCGCAATCGTGGTTTAAATAGCTGAAGGCTTTGTTAAGTTTTATGGGCCATCGCCTTAAATTTCAATAAAATTTAGTGCGTTAGAATTTCTAAAATGTTAAATTACCAGTACGAATTTGAAATATTACTATCGACAGATTTCTCGGTAGCTAAAACAAATAAAATAAGATTTGTAGAACTACCTATTTTCGAAATTCATCGGAAAACTTATCTAAAAAAGAATTGGGATATAATTGTTTTTATTTTAATAAAACAACGAAAGTTGCTTGCAAGGCAACCAAATATCAATTCGAAGGCCTAATTTACGGAATGACATAGTTTTGAGATTAGTATGAATGCATTTTCCTAATGCATTGATATGTAAGATTTTCATATAATTTTAGACAGTTAATTTTTATTTTGGATTTTGTTTCCGCTAGAATGCAGTTTTTTGGTAACCAATCTCACAAAAGTTTAGATAATCATTTAAAAAGTTAGACTTTTATCCGAATATTTATGTTTTACCATGCTTTTTAATATTAAGGCTCCATTTTTTGTTAAATTTGGAGCTAAGGATAATGAATACTTAGACTATTGTATACATTTAAATGCGCTGTAATGTTTTTACTTCTGTTCAACAACGGATAATATTCGTGATTAATTAACTCTGTGGAGCAAAACTTATGACGCTAGGGATAAGCGGCGCCATCAAGAACCGCATAAGTATGAGTGCAACATCAATCCACCAGTCCAGGCTTGTACCTAGAAGAACGAGACCATGACCTGACAGATCGATTAACCATACCACCAAATGTGCTTTTTATATTAAAACGATAATATGTATGAAATTGTAATCATTGATAATAAAAGCAGAGTATCATAAAGAACAACAGAAGTTTTCCCTATATATATATATATATATATATATATATATATATATATATATATATATATATATATAATGTCCATTCCTTTTTAATTTAACACAGTATTCTTATAATTAGGAAAACACAAATAACGAAATGGATAAAGGCCATTTATTTCGTGAATACTAATCATCTCTTATACAATCATACATATTTATACATTTTGCGGTTTTCAATTGAGTTATGATAGTGGTAACAAATCTGACTCGTTTTTCTGCTGTTTCTTATTTTGGCTAGTTGGTGAGTGTGTATGCGTTTGTGTTTGTGTGTATGAGTGTTTGTATGTAAAGGTCATTCTCGCAGTATTGCGAAGTGATGTCTGAGATCTTGTCATTATTGTTTTGATAGATTGAGAATTAACCATTTGTGCGCATTGTTCACTGTTACATATACAAGTGCTATTTTTCCCAGTATAGTTGATCGTTTCACCTCGTTGCGCAAAGTTTTCACGTGGTAACAACGCCAGTGTTGTTTGCAGTGTTAAACGCTCGCATTGTTTGGAGACTTCTGTCATCGTATGAGCCTCTGTTATTTCCACTTCAGTTTGTTGCCAATCCGATTGCACGTTTGTTGATTCAGCAATAGTAACGCTTATAACCCAGATAGTAACGCTTAGTGTTCCCTTTGGAGGTGATCTTCCAGCGGAAATCTTCAAACGAAAAGTAATTCGAGCGACAAAAGCACAGTTTCCATCAATACAGGTGAGAGTGGTGTTCAACACAACAAAACTAATGCGCACGAATGAAAAAGATAGCCTCTCTGTGACGTCAACACCTTTTTCTGTATACAAATTTCAATGTACCTGCAACGCTCAGTACATCGGCAGATCAAAAAAGAGGCTCGAAACTAGAATAAATCAGCATCTCCCTCAAAAACTATTAAAGAGGGTTGCAGCTCCTGCACAAAAATCAGCAATTTGCGAACATGTACTACTCACAGGTCATGCTGTTAGTAGTAACAATTTTTCAGTTCTCTACAAGGCAAAAACAGAGAAAATGCTTCTGGCTTTTGAAGCTATTGCAATTAATAAGCTGAAGCCCTGCTTAAACGTGCAGAAAATAATTCAAAAAGAAATTAAATTGGACTGGAACAAAGACATAACTGACATGCCTTTAAAAATAGCCAACGCTTCGCAAAATACGACACATACATCAATTACGTTACGCAAAAGGAGTGGTCTAAATTGCGCAAAAGCAGTGGTCTAAATTGCGCAAAGCAAAGGCTAGCATAACGAAGAGGAGATTGGTTACAACACATGTACAGTGGGATTGGATGAACGAATATACTAACGAATCCAGAACAATGGCTGTAGATACTGGTAGAAATAAGATTTATTAAGAAATGTTATTCCATGGAGTACGTTGTTTTGTTCTTACATATATATATGGTGATATAGCTATCATATATATATATATATATATATATATATATATATAAGTTCTCCGCAACAACAAATATATAGCCAGAAGTCAAATAAGATCCACTAATTGAACTAGTAGAACACACGTGTTATGCCATCTAGTTCTAGACGGCGAACGGTCATGATCTTTTTAACAGTGTGTGATCGATTTTAGTACGATGACAATTCACTGTCCCATCTGCTTGGATTTCATCGCTACACATTGTAATAAAGTGTTATCCGTAAATATTGGGAAATTGAGTTTACCAGGAGTGGATTGAGGTTAAATACAAAGTTTAAGCGCTTGATGCCAATTTCACAGCTATTTTAGCCGGAAGTCACCTTTATACGGCTCTAGGAATATCTATGTTATGCTTTGATTATCTTACGCCGTATTACAACCTTGGGTAAGTCACATACTACAGAAGAACAGGCCGGATTCAGTCCAGGACGAGGTTGTATAGGTAGCATTATTTTTTATGTATGTTGTTCTCCCACAATAGCCGTATTTCTATATTTCAATGGTGCATTTGACTCGATGGATCGCAATGTTCAATTCGATGTTTTGTTGAAAGTTGTGTGTTCGCAAATTTGTAATTATTATGCGTGATATTTACACAAATACTTCTGATTGCACTAATGTCTACAACGAATTACCACACAACTTTACTACCAGTGTGGTGTTCGACAAGGCTATCAAGGTTCACCCTGCATTTATTCCAAATCTACGACTGCAGACGGAAGATCTGAACATAGTTGACAGGCTTATATATCTTGGCATCTCTATTAATAACTCAGGAAATATGTCTGATTTGGTTAGTATGACCATCACGAAAGCTAGAGTAGCTTATTTCAATCTTCGCCATTTATGGAGAAACGCGAGTATTTCACTTTGCCTTAAAGGTCGTGTTTACAATGTTTATGTACGCACAGTCTTATTGTACACTAATGAGACTTGACTCCTTATAGTTGATGATTTTAGACGCTTACTTGCATTCGATAACCGTTGTTTGACGTGCATAGTACATATTGGTTACCAAAAACAGATAACCAAGGCTGAAATACATATAAGTATTTCTGGATCGGGCAACAAGTGCTCCTCGTTAGAAAAGCAAATAAGGTTCTATCAACTGTGTTTGCTCGGTCACGTTTTATTTATGCCTTCGATTCGATTTCCTAGTAGAGCATTATTCTCTCACCCAACGCCAGATTGACATAAGAAACAAGGTAAACAGATTTTGACAATGGCAGAAACAACTAAAGTCAACTCATTTGAAATGAGGTTCTATAAGACCCGCTCGTCGGTCAGGATGGGATCCACGTGCGCATCATTTTTCTTGGTTGGAAATCTAGCGCGATATGGCATTAACTCAAGTTTGGTGGCGATCTTGTTGTAGATTTAAAGTAAAAACATCTACGTAACTATCTTATCATAGTTTTGTAGAGTTATATGTGAGGTATGGTTGTGTTTACGACGCGATTCAGCGAAAATCACAAGGAAGCTGTATTGCAGATATTGCCCGGTCTTAAAGCTGACTTGGCCATAATGTTAACGTGAAGAGGTTTGGTTTGTTTCAATTATGTGTGTTTTCTTTGAAAATAAATTCACAGTAATTGGATTCTTCTCCTTATAAATCAAATTTATTTAATAATTTGTGTGCCAAATTTATTATTTTTGTCATTATTATCACTTAAAAATTTCTATTGTTTTTAATTATTTTTCTTTTGGTTGTATGACTTCTTAATTACTTTATGTAATGATGATGATGATGATGATGATGATGATGATGATGATGAATAAGGAAGGGGAAAAGGCCTTTAATCATTGAACCTAACGTTTTATCCTATATCATATTAAGGAGTACACAAATTAATTTTAAATATTCTCCATTAGCGTGAGTAGTTACAATTATTTAATTCACGTTTACGTATTAAAATAGACATCGTTTTTGTATCTAGAGATAATGAATACAATCGAGTATACTCAAACCATCTTAGAAATTATGAGTAAAAATAAAAAATCTGAACACAAGGAAACATAAATTGATACTATAGCGAAATAAAAGAAATAATATTACGCAGACTATGCAGAAAATATTTTTTTTAAATTGGAGATTAAGTAGGTAATTACCTCAATGGTAAAATGTACACATACTACAGCAAAAGAAATTGCAAAGCTGGTGGGTTTAATAGCAGTATTAATAAATAAATTGGCAAACTTTCATAAAGTAGGCAGCAATCGAAACATTTCTTCATTAAGACCAATATTACCTATGACTATGTGTTCACAGCAATGAACAGCCAATTTTCTACGAAATCGTATAGAATCAACAATGGAAACGGCACAGACCACGGTACAATGTAGCTCCAGTTGACCTGATCAACGTTTCGACCAACACAGGTTGAATTCAAGATGTTTTATTTCTTGAAGATACTTCGGCGACCATTGGCGGTCACCTACTTCAGTTCATCTATCATCTCAAGTTTGAAAAATAACCTAATGAAGCAAGCGCGATATTTCGTCTAGCCATATAATTTATAATTCAGACTGACCCTTCACTGGATAGTTGCTTGACACGTGTGCGTATATATATATATATATATATATATATATATATATATATATATATCATATATATATATAATTGTTATGTTCATCCAACTGAGTGAAACTAGATTGGTTGTATAAGAATTAACCATTTACATGTGTTAGACCATTTTTTTATATTCAAAATGTGAAATGACCTAACTGAGGTCGTTCAACATTCACGGGTGGGGGGAGCCCAATATTACAGATACACTCAGCATAGCGTCATACCATTGTAAGTGATAAAATTATAAATCAGAACGAGCCATGCGCATGTTAAATTTCACTCAAACCCCTTCATGTTTTAATTTTGTTTGTCTAGCTTAATAACAGTTTTGTCATATCGTTAAATAGGCGCATGTACGCGTGTATCTAAATAACTAAAAGGGTTCAACTAAATATAATTAATACACGTGTTCACATGTTGATAAAGCCTATAGCAAAATTAACCAGACTTATTTATATGTAACTTAATGGACATATTTATGTGATGTGATGTCTTTTATTTATTGTATATTTTCTAATATTTTAACCTATTTGATGGAAAATGTGTCGTTTGAATCCAAATAAAGATATTCTAGTATTCTATTATCTAAATGAAACTACAGTCAATAGACATTTATTTGCCATTTTGCATGCATCAGACTGATTTTTTATTATTAAAGTCTGAATTTCTCAATAGATGGGGCGGGCCAAGGCACAAAAAAGTCATATTCAATAAAATAAGAAGCTCGATTAATAAATTAAAAAATATTAAGTCATTAACATTAAGAAACTTTAGATTAAAAGGCATAAGGTATTGGAAGTTGAATTAGGTAGACTGTGTGATATATTCAGAGATAATTGTTATCCTCTTTATTTAATAGAACTAACAATGTTTGAGGTCGTAAATAATTAGATTCTAATTTGAGGTATATAAAAACTGGCAAACGGAAGGAAGAACGTAAGATCATCGTACTAACGGACACTAAACTACAAGGAAAAGTAAAATAAATAAACTTAAAATAGAAAATAAGGACCGTTTTAAAACGATCTCATACTCTAGGCTCTAGATTCTCTATCCAAAAAGAAACGATCGATTCCTTAGAAAAATCAGGAATATACAAAATATCATGTAATAGTTGCAATCTCATATACGTTGATGAGACCATGCGCTCAAGCAAGGTAAGATGAAGAGAACATAGAACTGTATATAGGTATGGGCATGTTGCTAAATCTGGTCTTGCCCGACTTGCAGCGGAGACCATACACACTATTAATTGTGATGATTGCAGAGGCATAGAAATATGTAGTAGTAACAGGATGACAAACGTGATTAGATAATCTATAGTATTTAAATCTCAAAGATGATATTATGAATGAAACAGCTGTTGAAAAATTATTTAGTTCGATATGGAATGCAGCATTAACTAATGGTTTGAAAAAACGATTGCATGAATCAGAATTTGGAGCTAGCTCCAGTAAAAGATTAAGAGCATCGGATTAAGACTGGTTTATTTGCTGGCTATTTATATAATTAAACATTGTTTGTTGCGGAGAGCTAATATAAATGCAAGTATGTATTAGGTGTTGCGAACCTAGTAACAAATTAGTTCAGTTGTGACTAGAAGGAAAAACCAAAGCCAACATAAACGGAAAGTAGAATCTCATGCACATTCGTTTCGTGCTTACTGGCGACTCATCAGTGGGAGCCGGTAAACCGCCCTTTAACCACTATATATGAGATTATACTTTCCGTTCATGCTACCTTTGGTTTATCCTTCTGGTCACAACTGAACCAATTTGTTACTAGGTTCGCAACACCTAATGCATACTTGCAACAAACAGTATTTAACTGTTATATATTGAATTGAATGATGTCATGCTTACCGCGAAATGTGATTACTGATATCGATCAAGGCCAGAGTGTATGGATTTACTGGAATAACAGGTGTTCAGAAATTGTTGTAATTCTTAAGTATATAATTAATGGTTAATCAATTATTGAGAATGTAGTTCTTCAAAATTTCACCCTTTATTTATTAGATTATTGTTTAAACTATTAGTGAGTTGAACACTTATTAAAGGGCTTCCATGGTTTTTCCTTACGTTTCTCATTCTTGCGTTAAATAATTTTCAAAATTTTCTTGTCTAATCATTACTTAATTTATTTTATATATTAATTAAACTTTTAATTTGATTGAATATGACCTTTTTGTTTCTTGCCCCACCCTATCTATTGAGATCAATTTCAAACTTTAAGAATCAAATAATTTTTTTCACATGTACAATGGGTAAATTTATGTCTATTGACTTCAGATTCATTAAGATAAACATATACGTGTATTTAATTTTCTTTAACTGAATATTTTTATTTATGTGTACATACACATTCACATGCGTGACGAGCGCCTATTTAATGATATTACAAAAACAGTGTGGCCTGAGTGCAATTTCACATTTGCATGGCTTGATCTGATTTCCAATTTTATCACTTAGAATGGCATAAAGATATTAACAGTGCATCTGAATTATTGGTCCACCCCCATGTGAAAATGTGAGGGTGACTTCAGTTACGTAATTTCACATGGTGAGTAAAAAATATCGTCTAACGCATGCAAATGGTAAATTCATATTCAGCCACTTCAGTTTCACTTAGTCGGATGAGCATAATAGATATAGATATGCACACACACGTACACGTGACACACAACTATCTGGTGAAAAGACAGTCTGAACTATAAATTATATGGCTAGACCAAATATCACGCTTGCTTCATTAGGTTGTATTTAAAACTTGAGATGATGGAGAACTGAAGAAGGCGACCGCCAATGGTGACCAAAATATCTTCAAGAATCAAAACAACTGGAATTCAGCCAGTGTTAGTAAAAACGCAGATCAGGTAATTTTGATAAATCTAGTTTCGAAATTTCTAAAATTCATTTAGCTCCAGTTTGTTGATAAAATTAGCAGGTTAAATTTAAACGAGAATAATGATACCATTAATCTTAGAATATTTAGTTTCTAGTAGTCGGTTAAATGTAACAAGCTACTTTCATTGTCAATACCTTATCACTAGAGGCTATGCTTTACCGTTGGTGCTATGAATTCAAGGAAGCACTATTGCTGATGTTGCTTTGCTTTAAGGTTGGCTTGAACATAATGGTGTTGAGCAGAGGTTTAGCTTGCTTCACATCCGTGAATTATCTAGATATATATACTTATAGTAACCAGTTACTCTCTCTCTCTCTGGTAAATCTCACTAAAAATTTGTGCGTCTAAATTATTATTTATGTTATAATTTGTAAACATTTTCTTGTTCTTTTTTGATTTGCATTTTATGGTTTTATTGAGTTTTGTACGGCTGTACATGATGATGATATGGATTTTGTGCCTTTATGACGCAATTAACTATACAGGTGATGTTTAAGTGTAGTTAGGATTTCTCATAGCAGGCATGCTATTGGAAAGAGGTAAGATTTTTGCAGACTCAACGAATTCATAGACACGGTCGATTTTGTTTTCATTAATAGCCCACACATAACTATGAATTTCATCGACATGCGACAGTAAAAATTTTATATTCTTTCTGTGTAATCCTGCGAATAAATAGTAATAGTGAATACATACGACAATTATTGGTGGACATATACATCGATGCAGAAGTCATAAATGATTTTCATCAATTGTGCAAATCTAATATAAAATTTATATTTCAAGAAAACTTCTGTAAACCAAATTTCGATACAGTCAGGAGTAAACTTCATGGATCCGTTTTAGCGAACAAAAATGCGTCACCTAGAGGTACCAGGATTGGAGTACCTAATAACTGTAACTCATACACACGTAGGTTTCATTGGAGATAATTTCATGGTCACTGAAAAGAATGGAAATATAAATAAGTTTGTGAATTATATGAACGAGGTTGAGGATGAAATTCAACTCACATTATATGTGAAAAGGATGATATAGCTATCATTATCGGATATGGGAATAACGAGATGGACCAAAGGTGCCAACTCAGTGTTAGTTCGCAAGAAAACAAGTTTTACTTGACAGTATATCAATTATATCTTGTTCAATTTTGGCACTCAAATATAAGAGATTTATTCATTGGCACACTGAGTTAGAGCCAAACTTACTTAGAGTAATTTTAAGGAAGAATGATAAGCCAGATTATTTTGTCAAACATAATTTAAAACAATTCTTTAAATCAAGTTTGCTAGCTTGAAGTAAACACCAATCCCATTGATTTTAACCAGACGTCGAACAACATAACAAAACTACCGCCAGCCGCAACGCACTGACGCGTTTCGACCTTCCATGATCATCATCAGAGTACGACGGCAAACTGACTATCGAGGATCAAACCGCATTGAATATATATGGAAATCAATGTTAGATATGCGGCTCTCACCTCTAGCAGTCTCGCATACATTGAACTTGACTGGAAATGTCGGCTGCACAATTTCTATGCAGTCACGAACATTAACTGTTTGCAGCTTTCGCTACATATAAACATATAAGCAATACAATTAAACAATAATTGATTGCGCGGGTGGTGGTAACAATTCTTTAAATCAAGTTTGCGAGCTTGAAGTAAACACCAATCCCATTGTATTTAACCAGTCGTCGAACAACATAACAAAACTACCGCCAGCCGCAACGCACTGACGCGTTTCGACCTTCCATGATCATCATCAGAGTACGACGGCAAACTGACTATCGAGGATCAAACCGCATTGAATATATATGGAAATCAAATTTAGATATGCGGCTCTCACCTCTAGCAGTCTCGCATACATTGAACTTGACTGGAAATGTCGGCTGCACAATTTCTATGCAGTCACGAACATTAACTGTTTGCAGCTTTCGCCACATATAAACATATAAGCAATACAATAAAACAATAATTGATTGCGCGGGTGGTGGTAACAATTCTTTAAATCAAGTTTGCGAGCTTGAAGTAAACACCAATCCCACTGTATTTAACCAGTCGTCGAACAACATAACAAAACTACCGCCAGCCGCAACGCACTGACGCGTTTCGACCTTCCATGATCATCATCAGAGTACGACGGCAAACTGACTATCGAGGATCAAACCGCATTGAATATATATGGAAATCAAATTTAGATATGCGGCTCTCACCTCTAGCAGTCTCGCATACATTGAACTTGACTGGAAATGTCGGCTGCACAATTTCTATGCAGTCACGAACATTAACTGTTTGCAGCTTTCGCTACATATAAACATATAAGCAATACAATAAAACAATAATTGTTACCACCACCCGCGCAATCAATTATTGTTTTATTGTATAATTTAAAACACTCTGGATCAAATAAAATAAATGAAAATCAAATTGGGGAATAAGGCATTATTTTCTTTCTGAAAGTTATCTTCCAGCTGAAAATTACATGAAATGAGCGGTTTCTGTGGCGTTGTGAACGAGTTGCAAAGATGAGAGTAATGCCTGCCGGTTGCAATACCAGGTGCATAACCTTTTGAAGAAGCTTCACAATTACTTAATAAGGACAACACCGGTCTCGCTGATGAATGACAAAATGCTCCTAATGTAATTTTAGTTCCCATACAGATAACAGATATAATAAAATCCCGCCATTATACATTAACATATTTATCACACACACACACACACACACACACATATATATATATATATATATATATATATATATATATATATGTTTGATTATTAGTGTATATGAACATTTATGTGTTTAGTGTTTGTCGTAGAAATTGTCATATAAATTATATTTCTATGCAAAATCAAACGAATTTAAACTATAACGTTTCTGTTTCACCAGTTCTAAATTAGCGGTAAAAAATTGTCTTAAATGTTTTGCAAATGGAAGTTGTTTTCGTGATTTCCGCTGTTTCTTTTAAATTACACTTGTCAAATAATAACTGCTATAAAATGCATTACGGCTTTTGGATATGCTGGCCCTCTCCAATCGTAATGGTAGCTTAAAAATTAAACTTGCATTTTCAAAAACAGATACCAATTTAATTACATTAAAAACTATGATGCAGGAGTCTACAATGCTAATTAATGAATTTAATAGCCCTGCTAAAATGCTATAGTCTCTGCGAAGTTGGGGTAGGCCATTGATGACACTACCTCCCTAATACTAGTGCAAAATTTGCACAGTACTGAATTTGCTGGCTTTTTAATAATCTAATAGAAAAAAAAAATTTCAGTCACATGAACTTTAGCTAGAGTCCACTTTGCGTAGAATTTCGATGTCAATTTTTTTAAACGTGTGTATTTATGTAAGCATGAATGTATGTATTAATGCATGCACGCATGAATGCATTTGTGAATTTATGTATAGATACTTGAATTTAGGTATGTGCGCATGCATGAACGTATGTATGTATATTTGTGTACATGTATGTATGTATGTGTGGGTATGTTTATTTGTATGTATGTATTTATATATTCATATATGTATGTATGTATGCATATATGTATGTATAAATGTATGTAGAAATTTGTGTAAAATGTCTGTTTGTATGTTTGCATCTTCATCGGTCTGTGTGAGTGAATTTAAACATGGGTTTTCTGCACGTGCGTATGTGTGTAAATCTGTATATACGTGTGCATGTATCTATGAAATTATGTATGAATACTTTCATGAATAGATGTATGCACGGATGTATATATTTATGTTATTTTTTGTATATAAAAGTTATTACGCATATATGCACAGATGTATATGCTTGCATTTATGTAAGCATATATCCGTTCATGTGTATAAACAAGCATGAATTTAAGGAAAAATGTATATTTGTATGCCTGTAGGCGTTCACGTATGCATGTTTGTGTGTGTCTATGCATTTATTCATGTATTTACGCTTGAATGTATATATGAATATATGTTTGTACTTAAATCTTTGTGTATGCATGCAAGGAAATATGAATATATGTATGTTCTTTTTTTGTATATCTTTGTATGTTTATATGCACATACATATCTAGGTATGTATGTATTTATGAATGTAAATATGTAGAATGTTGCATCTATGTAGTTACAATAGTAAATATACATGTTTGTGAATGCATCCATGCAAATTTTCAGGTAGAGTGGCTTAGGTTAAACAATAATTGATTGCGCGGGTAGTGGTAACAATTCTTTAAATCAAGTTTCCGAGCTTGAAGTAAACAACAATCCCATTGTATTTAACCAGTCGTCGAACAACATAACAAAACTACCGCCAGCTGCAACGCACTGACGCGTTTCGACATGATGATCATGGAAGGTCGAAACGCGTCAGTGCGTTGCAGCTGGCAGTAGTTTTGTTATGTTGTTCGACGACTGGTTAAATACAATGGGATTGGTGTTTACTTCAAGCTCGCAAACTTGATTTAAAGAAGAGTGGCTCAGTGTTTGCATAAACAGATTCCGAAGCAGACGCACCCAGTTTTGAGCCATATCCGCGGCAAATTCTGGACGGTTCATGAAGATTTCCTAATAAGAACGAAACAGATTTACTAGCTAAATTGACTTTTCTACTTTCTAGAATGTATCGTTTATACTAAAAAATGATTCTATGTAATAGAACTGGTGTTTCGATTAAGATCGAAAACTTGATTTAAAAAATTTCTATCACTCCCTGCGCGACCAATATTCGTTTATTTATATGAATGATTACAAGAATGTTTGTATGTTTTGAGATTTCTCGGTATGTAATTATATATGTATATTTGTATACGTGCATGTGCTTATGCATGTATGAATATATATATATATATATAATTTTGTATGAATGTTGGTATATGCGTGTATGCCTATTCATGTGTTTGCGCGCGTGTTTAAGTTTTTTTTAGTAAATTTAAATAAAATCAAACATTAAAAAATAGTTCTTACCGAAAATTTTAGATTTTCGGGTTGTGGAAACTTTAAATAAGTCTGATGACGCGAGGCTGAACTTCTACAAAAAGCAAATAACAATTGCGAAAATATTGAAGGTATAACTTTATGGTCAGTAATTTGATAAAATAATATTTTACGCCTTTGACGAATTAAAAAGTAAATTTTGTTTTGTAGATAATATATATTGAGTAATAATAAGTAATAATAATATAGCAGAGTCGCTCAGTGGTTAGAGCACCAGATTCCGAAGCAGACGTGCCCAGGTTCGAGCCTTGTCCGCGGCAAATTCTGAATACTAAGTGATGAATTCCCAATAAAGAAGAAATCGGTCCACTGGATGAATTTATTTTTCCACATTATACAATTATTAATTTATACTGAAAAATATATTTACATAATGGGTTAGGTTTTTAGATCAAGATCGCAACCTTGATTAAGAGTAATTGTTATCACAACCCGCGCAACCAATGTTCATTTGGTGACTAACTGGAGTTACTCTACTTCCTGTATCAAGCAAAGCACCAGGCTCAATTTTATTACATTATACCTGAGGTAAGCTATTATATGGGCCATCCTATACGGGCCTTATTTACAAGGATATGTTGCTCAAAATTTTATTCTAACTACCTCTATTTAAGAATAGACAGAGTTTAGAATTTAGGCTGCAACCGCACCTATGTAAACGATTCAATAAATCGCATTATCTCCGAATTATCAAATGAGTTTTGATGAAGGTGCAGATAAAGGGGGAAAAGTACAAAGGAATTGACGCATTACGGGAAATACCTATCTTCTTCTGAAACTTCGGAATCGGTTTCTCAATAGGCAAAGTCCAATAGCATACCCATTTTCCCCAAAAATATTTAAATAACTGGCCAATATAGTTGATTTAAAATTCGATTATTCATTTCTAGGTTATTCACACTTATGAGAATTTTTGGAAACGCCAAAATGATTGAGTGATAAGATGGTGACTAACTGATATAATTTTCCATTCGGTAAAAATAGGTATGCACAACCGCACCAAAGAATGCATAGCTCAGAAAAACTGTTAATACCTAGGTCCTATGGTCTTGTTTAATGTCAAAATAGTAAAGTTATATAAAGATCAAACGAGTCTATGTGGCATCTCTTTAGCTCTAAATTTCCAACTAGCCTCCCACAATCCTTCGTCGTAGGAAAAAAAACAGGAAAAATGGTATTGAATTGAAAAGCTATATAATTAAATAATCTTTCATTCTGCGGGTAGTATTAACAATAATTTAAATAAATGTGGCGAGATTGATTTGAACACCAATCCATGATACATATATTTTTCAGTAAAAACCAAGCACTGTAAAATGTAGCAAAGGCAATTCATCCACTAAGCCGATTACTTCCTTATTGGAAACTATTCAAGTAATGTCAAGAATACTTTCGCGAACAGGGCTCGAAAGTAAGGCGTATACCTGTGGTAATTCATATCTAATTAGATGCAACAGAAGTCCGAGTTCACGCTTGTCGAAGCACATAACAAAATGGTGTGTAAAAAAAATAAATTGAGTGTTGTGCGAACAGCAGTAACTAAACATATTATCTCATGCGAAATTGCAATAGACCAGGAGAAAACATGTTTTTATTTTAATTAAAAATGTCTACAAACATGTTTCAGCGTTTGATGGCTTTGTCCACTTATAGGCAGGTCCAGAACCGTGTGAACGGAGGAAATTGTTCATGCACTGTTGTTGCTCTTAGGCTTTTATTGCAGCACGTGAAAAGATTTTTCGTTTTTCCTTCTATTTGAACATGATAGACCATTATCTTTCGTTTTACGCGTAATGCTTTCTTCTATTTAAACCAAATTAAATCGTAAGTTTTGTTCTCCAGTAAATTTGTCGATAAGATCGTGCAACAATACTTCCATAAAATAATTGATGTTAAATGTGATTAAATTATTAATTTCGTATTTCTGCCTTTTCCTTGAGTATAACAGTGCAGTAGGGCGTGGGATATTTCATTTTCAGCAGTAAGATTTTCGCGACAAATTGAAGCCCTTTGAACATTAAATTCCGTGTAATTAAATATTATCTTTACTGATTGTGTGCTATGAAATTACACGAAAAGCTAATATTTCATCCAAGTTATTTAATTTTAACTAGTTAAGTTATGATGTAGCCTCTAAATCAATAACTTCGTAATATGTTCAGAAAATATATTTACTTAAGTAATAGTATAAGAAAACTTTGACAATATATCATTACATTTACAGCGTTGTTATTACTCGCACATATCATAAGAAGATCCACCCTATATACATATCAGCTGATTCATCAAATGAATGGATTTGGTGAAAAAAACAAGTCGTATACGAAAAGCATCAAGCAGCCTAAAATGCTTAATTTCAGTATCAGCATTAACCATTATACAGACATAAATGTCAATTAAAGCTTAAATGAGCTGTTCGTGAAACACAATAAAAATGTGCTTCGCTAAATAATTCACTGGTATCAAGCAATACTAAAAAGTAAATTTATTGAGGCTGTTAAGATTGAGGAGAATGACTTTTCTACACAATACAATTCTTAGTATCTACTGACAAAATGTAAGTACTTAATAGGTCATGTGCTTATATCAAGTTTGCAACCTTGATTATAGTAAATAGTATCACCACCCGCGCAATCTATGTTCGCTTAATTGCATAAATGTTTATTTTAATATCACCTCACCACCTAGTGTGGTGTCTGTTCAGTAATGACAAATTGGGGATGGTTAGTTGGAAACTTGGGTCTAAATAGATGCCATATCAACTCCACATAAAGAGAAAAAACTAAACGAGTTAAATTAGTTAGTATATGACTGAAAAATGTGTGCAGTTTGCGGCATGGTGGCTCAGTTGTTAGAGCACTAGATTCCGAAGCCGACGTGCTCAGGTTCGAGCTCTGTCCACGGCAAATTCTGGCCAGTACGTGATGAGTTCCCAATAAGGACGAAACCGGTCTTCTGGATGAATTGCCTTTTCTACACTATACAATTCTTAGTTTATACTGCCAAATGTATGTTCTTAATGGGTCAGGTTTTTATATCAAGTTTGCAACCTTGATTATAGTACCTAAATTTTAATCTGTAAGTAGAAAATAAGAGAATGTCTTAATGCTAAATTTACACGCAAATTAACAAACTGAGGATTACAAGTATCTACTCTCCACAGCTAACATTAAAATCTGCAAATACGACGATATAGACGATTATCCTGTTCGCTACACTGTGGGTTCTCATAGAACTTATGTCTATAAAAACGACATTAAATGGCTAGTACTTCGGATAATATTCATTCAGGATTCTAAAAGCCATTTTACCACCATAGTGCCTTGTGGTTAGTGGGGCAACGATACCACGTGAAAGTTCCACCTACACCCTTAATATCAGGAAAGTGTCAGCTTGCCTCATCATCATTTAAATCAAGCTGGCGATCTCGATTATAAACAACAATCGCATAATATATATATATATATATATATATATATATATACATTTTATTCAATATATATATATATATATAAATATATATTGAAATAAGAAAAAAATTATAAATTAAGCATATATAAGACAGAAAAGGTAATTCATTCGAGTAGAACGGTTTCGTCTTTATTAGGAACACTTCATATTCTACCCAGACTTTCACTGCGGATTGGACTTGAAACGAATCAAATTCGCCTCAATGTTGCGACTCTATCTACTGTGCCACTGTGCCGCACACTATATAATTACTTTAATTTTTTTAGACCTCCCTTATGGAGGAGCTTATATGGCATCTCTTTAAATTGAAATTTTAATTATATAAATCTGCAATTCAATAACTTTTCACTAGTTAGTGAAGTGTCTAATCTAAAATGAAAAAATTAGGGTGGCTAGTTGGAACTTTAGGTCTAATGATATGCCACTTGGCTCCAATTAAAGAAAAAATAGCTAAAATATAAGTTGTTATATAAATGTAAATTGTGTATAGTGTACGGCAGGTTGACGCAATGAATAAAGTCCGAGACTCCCAAGCAAATTTGCCCAGTTCGAGTCCCGTCCGCGGCAAAATTCTCGAAAGTACTTGAAGAATTCCCTGTAAGGACAAAACCGGTCCACTAAGAAAAATGCCCCTGCTTATTTATACATTGCTAAGCTCATAATAAAAAATGTATATATAATAGGTTTAATGGTTATATAAATATGACATCCTTGATTTAAATAAATTTTATCTCCACCTGTGCAAGAAATTGTTTTTTAATTAAACATCTTAATTACTTTGTTTGCGTTATAAATTTTGTTCGTGAGAATTGCGAGGAATTGTAAATCGTTGAAGGATGCCGACGAAGGTAACCGAAATATTTTGTTCAAAGAAAATGATTGCGAGCTATCCTGTGTTGGTTTCAACAAAGATCAGAGAAGTATACACTTCGAACTTTATCTACCAATTCATAATTTACCTCGGGCGGTTTAAATACGAACAATACAATAAAATTGTATTGCCTATATATGTATATGTGGCGAAAGCTGCAAATAGTTCATGTTCGTGACTGCATAGAAATTGTGTAGCCGACATTTCCAGTCAAGTTCAATGTATGCGAGACTGCTAGAGGTGAGAGCCGCCTATCTAAATTTGATTTCCATATATATTCAATGCGGTTTGATCCTCGATAGTCAGTTTGCCGTCGTACTCTGATGATGATCATGGAAGGTCGAAACGCGTCAGTGCGTTGCGGCTGGCGGTAGTTTTTTTATGTTGTTCGACGTCTGGTTAAATAAAATGGGATTGGTGTTTACTTCAAGCTCGCAAACTTGATTTAAAGAATTGTTACCACCACCCGCGCAATCAATTATTGTTTAAAATTTTATTTCCTATATATGTATATTTGGCGAAAGCTGCAAACGGTTAATGTTCGTGACTGCATAGAAATTGTGCAGCCGACATTTCCAGTCAAGTTCAATGTATGCAAGACTGCTAGAGGTGAGAGCCGCATATCTAAATTTGATTTCCATATATATTCAATGCGGTTTGATCCTCGATAGTCAGTTTGCCGTCGTACTCTGATGATGATCATGGAAGGTCGAAACGCGTCAGTGCGTTGCGGCTGGCGGTAGTTTTGTTATGTTGTTCGACGACTGGTTAAATTAAATGGGATTGGTGTTTACTTCAAGCTCGCAAACTTGATTTAAAGAATTGTTACCACCACCCGCGCAATCAATTATTGTTAAAGTAATAAAAATGTTCTACACAATTTATGAAATCATCTAAGGATATATTATCTAAAATCAGTGTGTAATTTGAAAACATAATTTAGATACTAATTTTGAATGAATGAAGATAAAACAAGGAATTTAACAATGAATGAAAGATTCCGCTAATATTGTATAGGAAGAGGACAATTGACATAAGCTTTTTGTTATTCAGTTTTAAACGAAATAGAGGCATCAAGTTAACAAACACAATAAGGTTTCAAAAATGAGGACAACAATGCGTAGTTTGATAAGATAATTAATCATGGAATTGATCAAATAGAAGTAAATAAGTAAAGCCTCGTAGAGGCTAGTTTCCAATTCTGATTCGTGAAGCCCAGCAACTTTTCTTGTACTGTTTCGTTCATAACGCCATCTCTCGATTTAATTTCAATAGTTTCCCTTAAGAATCTCATTGTTCTTATCACGATTGAATATTGTTGTGCGTAGTCAACTATCTCACTAAAGTTTATTGCAGATCTTCACTTAGAGATTCGCATGATCAGCTCTATTAACATGAATCTACATGTTAACACTGTGTAAATTTAATTTGGCGCATGGTTGAATGGCAGATCAAATATTTCTGCCTAGTTAAATGATTTAATTTGCTTTGTTTAATTAGGAAATTTACGGCCTGGTTGAAGGGATTTTCTTTAAAACGAATCGTATGTTGTATTCTGACGGTAGGAATGTTACTTTACTATTTAGTGTGGAATCAGGTGATTTAATGACTTTTTTACTTTGTTTTAATTTGTATAATTCGATGTATTTTGGCATACTATTAAAATTTACTTATGGAATTCATCATTGTGGTTTCTATTAGCTGAAAAAAGAAACCATTGACACAGACATATTTTCGAAGTCCACTTAATTCTATTTCCACATTTATTAAGTAAATTTATCCAAAGTTAACAGTGGTTGTTAATTTGGATACACTGATGTTCATCAGGTACGGTGAATAGACTCCTATAAAGATTTCTTTTCAATTTCAGATCTTTCTAATTACTTTGATGTTCAAAAACGATAATTCACTACATCAATCCTTTTAATCGTTAATTGGATTTTGCTCATGTTATTAGTTAAGTTTAATAACTTTACCATATCTTCATCATCACGATTAAACAAAACTTATAGATATTATTTAAGAACATGCATAAAGCCTAGGCTTCATGGGCGTGTTATATTTGAAGTTATTTAAAAATATTGCATAAAGTTCTTCGCTGCCAAAATAGAAAGAGGCTATTTCACTGGGCACTTTTAATTTGTTAAAATCATTCTTTCCCAATTGTGGTATAAGTATAAGACACACATGTACTCATTATTAATAAAATACTTCGAAAGCATTTTGGTCATTTAGGTACCGCCTTGCTTATCAGCAATCTTAATAAAATGATAAAATTCATTGTACCCTTCCTGTGTGCAAAAAAAAGAAATTTTATCAGATATAAGAAACATTTCTTTCGCATTGTCTTTTCAAATATCTACTAATGAACATATCTTTATATATAAATTGGAAAGCAAAACAAGATAGAAATATGTGAACATAGAGAGAGTGTGAAGCCTTATGGATAAACAAATTGCAGCCGGATTTATGCAAGCAGAAGAAGCACGTACAAGCATTGAGCTTGAACTGGATGTGACGCACGAAATTTGATTGGTTTCCGTTTTTCACACTCTCTCTATGTTCACATATTTCTATCTTGTTTTGCTTTCCAATTTATATATAAAATATGTTCATTATTAGATATTTGAGAAGACAATGCGAAAGAAATGTTTCTTATATCTGATAAAATTTCTTTTTGTTTTTGCACACAGGAAAGGTACAATGAATTTTATTAAAGCTCGCATTTCCAAAAAAATGATAAAACTTAATTAATGTGTGATATGTAAACGTGTATTTCCTTGATATACATTGCAGAAACTGACATTTTTATGGAAACTTGCTTTAAAAATTAACGATAATACTTCATGAGCAGACCGGTCATGCACCCATATTAAACTATAATAACTCGAAGCGATTGTAAAGCTTTGCATAAAATTTTTACCATATGCGTGTACAATATTCAATATCATTCATAATATTGATTAATAGTTGCACTATTTATTGTGCACCACCTGTTGTTTTCTATTATACGAAGTATAAATCTTCATATTTTTAACTTTTTGAAGATCCTCCATTACATTCAGATTGGCTCATCAATATATTTGTTCTTCCTTCCTTATTCGTTTCAAACATAAAATATCTTTCGATATTAACTCTATTCTGAAACGTTTAACTTCGAAATTACGCTTATATTTAACATCTTTTTGTTAAGTGATGTGTTTCTATATCTTATTAAATAAAGACCATCATATCCGAATGAATCTGGGCTGTTTTAACGACCTCCGTGCCAAAATTATTTCATGATGATTTTTCAATCTGAATAGCTCTTTTCAAAGATGGAATTAGCCACCAATTACTGTTTTCTTCGAAGAAGATAAATGCACAAATCTTTACAGACTTGCCTAATAACTATATACTGACTGTGACGGAGAACTAATATATATGCAATTATGTATTAAGTTGAAAGCTGTGAACGAAATTAAAACCCATAAAGACTAGGTGGAACTATAGCGATAATTTAACCAATGATACAAATCAATATTATCCATGACAACTATTAGCTATAGCGCATTTGAAACAAAATCTAGAACCAAATAAAGAAGGTAATTTGTGCTACGCACTGTTCATCTTAAAACTCGAACGAAGATACAAGACGAAGAAAATTAAGTGTACACTGATGTCAAAATAAAAAAAACATTAAAGTGTGTATGCCTGAAAGTAAAACAGTTCAAATTCAGTTCAAACATGAAGAGGCAATCTCTCCAAACCTACATTTTTCTATCTTAAATTTATATATAAGAGATGTTCATCTGTAAATACTTGAGAATAAAATGAGAAAGAAGCGAGTCTTGTATCTGATGAAATTTCTTGTTCTTTTTTCACACAGAAAGGGTACTATAAATATGTATATACGTTTTTAACATGATTTCAACATTGAACAAGGAAGCATATGAAATTTATCAAGTAGATTTTGCATTTCTTTTCGGGCATTCATCAAGTAGTTGTCAAAATTGCCGCAACAGGAGCACGTTTGTTTCAGAGGATTTCAACTTATACGCTGCCACACTCCAACAGGTTTTACTTAAACAGAAGATTGATCAGTTATACTATACCCTTTAAAGTTGGGTAAATTCAGCCAACAAATCACCCTATTTGGAAGCGGCTGTTTGAGCGTTTATGGCTTAAAGGGGTATAAGTATTTGCATTACAGTGGTGCTTCTTTAAAACAATACTGAACGATTTTCAGCTCTCTTTCTTAATTACGATCAGATTGGACTAGTATTATTTTGTGACCAGTTGTACCAACGTGGATTATTTTTGCCGAATTTTGTTTCTTGAATAAATCAGCTGAATTTGTGAGGCGAAAGCGCTTTTTTAATATCTTCTATGTGTGTTTCAGTACATCATAACGCAAAATAAATTCTTGGTGTGTTTGAAAATTAAATATGTCAAGATTTACAGAAAAAGGCTATTGTTTCAAATGTAACAAAAATGCCAATCAACAAATAAAATCATTAAATAATCAAAATCTTCAAAATGAATACAGAACTAAACTCGTAATATTGTTATATTTTTGGTTGTGAAGACCTAGTATATATGCAAAGCATATATAGTATCCTATTGGCTTATGTATGATCAAGAGGATGTGCCAAAAAATTACATGAAGGGATAACGTAATTTCATTAACTCATCCATAAAATGCTTACTGGTGAATCATTTGTAGGAATAGGAAAAATATCTCGAGCACCTTAGAAGAATATTAGATTCAAATAAAAATAAATTAATTCATTGAGTCATCTAAACGTACGAAATATACATAGTGTGAACAGACTTTCTAAAGAAAATGAACACCTTGATCTTATTATAACTTTTGTCATCATTCCTCGTCTTTGCTCCTTAAATTGTCCTATTGCTTTACCTTTTAATTTACACAAGACTGTAAGCCAGTGACAATTAGCCGTTCGTTATTTTAATTAAGATTATAATATATCCAGATCGTTCGCCACTTCAATGTTAGTTTTGTTGGCTTTGCCTTCCATGCCTTGTCCATTCTGATTCGACCGATTGTACCGTCTCGCATTTTTTAATCTAGCTTTTAAGCTGTCAGTAACTACAAAATGCAGGCGAACATGTGGTTACACATTCAGTTCATGCTAATATAGGAATAATATCCTATCTCTAAATGGATTAACTAACTATTGTATATACCATGCCAAGTGGAAATAAAAAAGTCTCATGTGTTTTTCAAATAAAAGTAGAAACGCGCACTTACTTGCTTATTGAATTTGAATCTCTGCTGTCTACACTATGCACAGGAATCTCTTTGACGCGAATCTGAATGTGCAATAAAGTTAGCAAATATAGAAAACATGAAGAAGGATTTTGAACAAAATGAGAAAAAAGCTATGAATGAATTGGCTAGAAGCGAACTTTCTGTTTTTAAGTTTCAGTGTAATAATTCAAATACTGACACACAAAAATTATATTCTAATACAATGAGTATATTCATCAGGACAAATATCAGCACAGTGCACGTTGGAGGGGAAACTATAAACGACGTCGTTAAACTCTCACTACGATTAGCCAGCAACCAACGGTCTTTTTCGCCACCCCCAGCGAAATGATTAAACTTATGTGTCAATCAAATTTTTAAATGCATTTAGATAATATTTAAATTAAAATTTACATTTTCATTAAATTTATATTTGTATCAATGGTTTAATATCGCGTTAATTGACAAATTCTAAAGTATTTGGATGGATCAGCATCTTAACGTTAATCTACAAATCAAAAACAATGAAACGTTGCAAAATTAATAGACCACTCATATTATTAGCATATTTTACAAACAATCGTAATCGATTAAACAATAATTGATTGCGCGGGTGGTGGTAACTATTCTTTTAATCAAGTTTGCAAGCTTGAAGTAAACACCAATCCCATTGTATTTAACCAGTCGTCGAATAACATAACAAAACTACCGCCAGCCGCAACGCACTGACGCGTTTCGACCTTCCTTGATCATCATCAGAGTACGACGGCAAACTGACTATCGAGGATCAAACCGCATTGAATATATATGGAAATCAAATTTAGATAGGCAGCTCTCACCTCTAGCAGTCTCGCATACATTGAACTTGACTGGAAATGTCGGCTGCACAATTTCTTTGCAGTCACGAACATTAACTGTTTGCAGCTTTCGCCACATATGCATATATAGGCAATACAATTTAACAATAATTGATTGCGCGGGTGGTGATAGCAATTGTTTGAATCAAGTTTGCGAGCTTGAAGTAAACACCAATCCCATTGTATTTAACCAGTCGTCGAATAACATAACAAAACTACCGCCAGCCACAACGCTCTGACGCGTTTCGACCTTCCATGATAATCATCAGAGTACGATGGCAAACTGAATATCGAGGATCAAACCGCATTGCATATATGTGGAAAGAACAACGCACGCAGTGACTGTGTATTCTCAAGTCAATTTAATGAGATTTCCTTCTGACGCTAGTAGTTTTAATTTCTTATTTTAAATAATTTTCTTAACGTCAGAATCGTAAATTAAATGCCTAACTGTTATCAAAATTTGTCCAACCGGAAGCATTAGACCTCCAGGGGTTGCCACTTTCTTTTTTCTTTAAATGTTATAAACTGTAAAGTGAAATAACATCAGCGAAAATTTGTTCACAAAGTTAATAAAACGCAAATGGATATAATGATATAGTTGGTTAAAAGTTCATTTTAAATTTGAATGACTGGCTAATGTATTCGAAGATTTAAACATGCGTCCAGCTTGGCAAGTAATTCAGTCTTCTTCGCTCGGTTGTCAGATTGTCTGAGCAAAAAAATAATTTAGCTGCATCATAAAGACATTCCAAAAGTCCAAGGCGGAGCCATGTCAATTTTTCATGTTCTTTGTGTACCGATTCCACAAAAGCGCAGCCATCGGAGGCTCTGAAATGACACCAAAGTCTTCAGAAAACGCTCAGAAATCCGCCGGATCAACCACATGTCCTGGAGAGTGTAACAGAAGTCCCGTTTATATCTAGTTAAACTATTAAATAGTCGTACGATTGATGATTGATAGTGAATGATTGACTGGACATACACACCCCAAACATTAATCACGAGCGTTACAAATCTACGAACGAAATTACGCGAATTTAACCAATGAAACGGTAAGACCTAGTGCCCATTAACACCAAGGCGACCATTTGGTTAACGCAAAAAAAGTGCTTCTATGCATCTCATAGCACAAGAAATCACCACACTCCACACAAGAAACCACACTTAATACAAAAATATTACCGTTATTAATTAAATGTTGGCAAAACACGTAATGTTGAATGCATGGAAGATTTAGGTGCATATAGCAGTAGATTAAAGAAAATAAATATGGCAAATGTGATACGATCGCATAAAATTATTTCATTTTATGAAGTGCCCACATTATATTTGACTTTAGAATGAATCATTTCAATCCCAGCTCTTGCAGCACAAAGAGCAAATTAAGCACCAAATTAAGTTCTATAATGAACGAAAAGTATCGCATTTATGCTGTGTAGGTTTTGTTAAACTGCTCGCATAACATAACGCCTTTCTATTCTTTAGCAAGTTATCCCTCATTTTCTTTACATATTGGCCTTTTAACTCACACATCTTGTAGTTTTCCTCGAAAGATAATCATTGTATAATAAAATGTTTTCCGTACTTTGTGTTGTAAAACTATTTGTTTAACATAATAAAGTGAAATGTTCTGTGACTGTTACTAGCCGTGAAGTCTGGCAAAAAAATGTTACATAATAAGGTGTGTTTCATAGTTAAGTGATTTTAACGTAATAGTGTAATTTCGCCCAATCAGAATTCAGAAGGCTTCCAATACAAAAATGTACCGACAACATTTCGTATCTTTATAGAGGTGTGCATGTTGGTAATCTGATGAAGAAACAAAAATTCGTGGATAATGCTTTTAAAGCAAAATTCCGCGAATAAAGCAAAAAAATCTGTGAAAAATTCATGGAATACATAAAACTCAAATATCGGCCTTTTAAAAAATTACTATTTAAACAATCCAAAATAAAACAAATTCGGTGTCGGTTAATTCTAAAACATTATTTAATTCTGTTTAAAAACGTAAACAATCAGAATTTTTACAAAGTTAATAACGAATGCCGGATTGAAAAGTCATTATGAAGGTTTTTCGGAATAGTTCAGAAGCTGACTTTCGACCTTGATAAAAAGCCTTAATTAGTATCGCCCATGGAGGCATTAGAACGAAAGCCCCAAAAAGATTTAATTTCAGAAGGCCTAGTGAATAATAGGTATAAGATTACAATAAGCAGTAATAAAAGTCGATAGTTTAAGTTAATTGGGGTTTCAAGTATCGTTTTCGTGAATGAAAATGATTATGTAAATAAAATTAGCAAAATTCATGCTGAAAAACGTGAATTCTTACCATTCCAAGTTAAACAAGACAAGTCAGAAACTACTGAGGATTAAATATAGCAAATCATTATGAATACAGTTGAAGAAATGCAGTAATAAAAATATGCTAGATATTATAAGAAAAAGAATAATGTCATATTCTATCTTAAACGAGTTAAATCAAGTAAACCATACAAGGCAAGTATGAATCGCGTGTGAAAAAAACACAGAGTGATTAAAATGAGCAACTTCCTGCAAATAAGATCATTTCCATTGATGATCAAGACTCCCTAGTAGAAAATTTATAGCGAACTAAAAACAACTATACAGCCAACGAAAATTGAAATTTTTAACAATTATTTTAACGTCTCCTTTAAATTAGAACATAAATCAAAATCTAAAAATGTTCAAAATTGTAGACCACCGCGCTGTGTGGAAGGATAAAGCCAGTTATTTACTCGAGGTATTTGAACAAGAATTACAGAAGGCTGTGGTGTCTAGAAGTGACGTTGACGAAGTGAAGGCTGGTAGCTTATTACCGGTCTTCCTTTAGATTTGTTAATACGGGAAATGAATAATCCGTTCTGCTTTGAAGTGATTTAATGTTCAAAAAATCGTGCAGAACTCAAGAAATCCTAGTAATAAGGCCGTTACTCATCGTCTTAATTTCTTCTTTGAGACTGCAGCGGTTGTCTAGCTGTGTTGGGTTAACGATACATACGTCAGATGACTAACGACCAGCAGGAAAGAAGTTTCACTGTGAGAACGGATCGGTTATATGATGATGGAGCAAACTGTGATGGCTAGAAAGGCGTTAATCGTTGCAATATCTGTCCAGTCGGGATCTATTCTGCATTACTATTGTGAGTTAAATCGAAGCAAATCGTTTAATGCTATAAGGGCCTATGCATGAGGAGCCATTATGCAATGGAGAACACCAGAAGTGTGCTCGATACCTTTGATTACGATGAATCCATTCATTTGTTCGTGATATTTGGATATAGGTTGCGATTTGTAATTGTGTATTAGGTGTTGCACACCTAGTAACAAATAAGTCAAATTCAGCAAGAACGTAAATTATAAGCTCATGTGCACATCTGTTTCGTGCTTACTTGTGACTCATCAGTAGGAGCCGGTATAACATCCTGTACCCATTATATAATTTGATGAAGAATGTGGGAGAATTGGACGATAAAATCTTCTCTACAAATTTGTAAACCTACGGTAGTTGAGTTAACTACATATAGAGTTCTCGACAATGCGACTTCAAAGCCAGCTCACTATATATAATATCTATAGCGAGCCTCTAGAAGGTACCGATACTATGATTGTTGAGTCGGCAACTTATACTAACAATATAGTTGCCGCATAGACACATGGCACCCACATTCCTCAACGGAATACATACTGGATAACGGGCGTAATACCGTCTCCTACCGATTAGTCGCCAGTAAGCACGAAACGTTCATGCTGACTTTTGTTCATCCTTGTGGTCATATTTGAAATAATTTGTTACTAGGTGCGGAACACCTAATACATAATTGCATACACATTAGGTCAGTGCATAAAACAGTATCTAATGGTTATATGTAGATTGCACTAGGCTGTTTGGCATAAACCTAACATTGCCGAATTGAAGTCGGGCAGCTGATTACTGATCTTTTCTTTAGTTGATTTATTCGGGAACTAATAATCCGTTCTGCTTGGTTTGATTTCGTGTTTTTCGTAGAATAATTATTTTTATTAGTCTCTAGATATTAGTATTAACATCAATAATTCTCTGAACTAATTTATTTATTCAGACTGGGAAGACTTTCTAGTTAGGTTGGGTTAATTTCACTATTTCTTGAAGGGCATGGGCCTAAAGTGTAGAAGTTAAACTATGAGAGCAAGTCAGCTATACGTTAACGGATCAAATTGTGGTGGTCCAACAGGCGTTAATCTCTTTACGTTCATTAACATTAATGAAGATGGAAATATAAATTATATAATGAAAAATTTGAATAGCCTGAGTTGTCATTTATATTGCCTATGAGCGTGAGAATCCAGTATCTAACGTATTGTTTTTCCTTAAAATATTAATACTTATACACGAAGAATTATTATAAACATTAAATGCGGAAAAAATATATTGTCACAAGGTAGTCTTAACTTTCCAGACTGATACCTAACACGTAATTCATCCAATATAATATAGAAATTTTGCTGTGAGAGACTTCACTAGCAAGAGATGAAGATGCTCAAAATAACTTTATTAGAAAGTTAGTATTCTGAAATATATATTGAAACAAGCATTATGTATTAACTACAGAAAAAAGTTTTGAAGCCAAACTAACCAAAGGAATATGTGCTAAATTACATTTTAAATGAGACGCACTGTAAAAAATATTTACTTGACTAATTAAGAAAAATAGTAACTATTAAAATTTTATTTTTACAGAAACCGCCTGCAACCGTAAACACAATGAATACCTTCCATACAATCAAATAGTGCAATAATGTTTATTTATGCGTATCCAATAGCTGCCCAGGCGCTATGTAGTAAAGACTGGTGGGTTGTTCATAAGGAAATCTAAAACATTTTTAGATTAAGCATAGTTGTTAAAGTAGATAATCCTTTCAAAATAGTGAAACAAATAGCCTATAAAGATCATACTAATTCCTGGTAATTTTGAAGAAAGAAATGTAAATGAGCTGCGAGTTACGGAAGCTGTCTAATGCAACATCTTTTCCTAACAGATAATTATACACAAAAGAATGCATACATGAATTAAACAAATCTTTTTATTCATTTACGCATGTGTTTGAGTGTGTGTCTCGACATATGCGCTTTTTGTGGTTTTGTGGTTTATCGCTTTATACTTCATAAACGTAATTCAATTTAATTGCCAAGGATTTTGCAAATATAAAATATTTAAAAAAAATCAAAATGTTCCGTGAAGTGAAGATCTGGAAAAGAGGTGATATTTTTTACGACGTGTAAACTTTTCTTTAAGAAACTATTATGCTTCAAGATAAAAATTATTCCAAATTTTAATTACTTTACTTCATATTTGTAACATTTCTTACAAATGAATTAAGTGTTCATTTCTACACACATTTATTTTTGGCCTTCAATATTGTAATCAAGAATTAATTTAAAAAAAAGTAATATAAGATGTGGAGAACTAAAATCTATACACTATTGCTTGGGGTATAACATAATTGATAACAGTTTATTTCATGTAGAATCAAAGATATGTGCTAAAGAAAGGCTCAGAGGTGTAATTTCAGGAACACAAACGGCTTGTGAACACTGGCAAATTATCTGTAGAAGCCAGCACGACGATTCAATTCCCCATCATGCTTTGTCAAGAAATCTAACGCACTTGAATATGGCTATCTAATTTATTTATGCGCATTAAAAACAGTAGTAGATTAAAATTAATAAAAATCTTAGGCAAGGCTAATTCAAAATTAACTCTTTAAATATAATATGTATCAAGATTGTAAAAGGTACAACAATTATGATTTAGAAAACAGGTTTAATTTCACCAAAATTGGGAATAAAATTGAATAAAAAACCTGCTGCTTAGCAAAGTCTTGTCGTTCGACCTTGATCGACATCGGTAATTTGTTTTTCGAGGCAATCATGCTATTTAGCATAAAAACATTTAATAATTATAAATAATTTGTCGTTGGAAAAGCTTATTTGTATTGCGATGAATTTATAAAAATGACGCGGCTTATTATTATTGCAAATTTTAACTAATCACTACTATAGAATAGAATAGAATATCTTTATTTGGATTCAAACCACACATGTTCCATCAAATAATAATAGTGGAAAATGTACAATATAAAAAAGATATCACATCACATAAATATGTGCAATTAGTCTCATGTAGATAAGTAAACCTCACTAGTTGTACTGTACAATATATCAACACCAGAAAGTTCGGCTGTAAAGTGTGATAGATTCTTCATCAAAAATAGAAAAATTTAAGGTATAATTCGAGTGTAACATTATGCAAAATATGAGAACCATGACTAGCAATTGATTGTATGTATTGTTGACTAACATGATGATATAATGCATAACATTTCAATTTTAATAATACAAAACTTGGAGATAAAAATCTCAAGAAGTTATGCTGCTGATAACAATTATCCTTGTCTTTTATTCAACCATGAGAAAGTATCATCATAATCAAAATTAAAAATATCAGCAGGATTGTAGACTTTTTCTAGTTCAGTAGATAAAAATTTAAAAGACATCTTAGATGGAGGCGTTTCTCTAAGCCCCTTTGGCAATTGATTGTAAATTTATTAAATTTTCGAAAGAGTAAAATTTGCTCGCAACATTCCCTACGTACAATATGTCCGATACATTTGTAAACGCCCCAGCTTCAAGTAAATGCCGTACGACGTTACAAAGTCAGTTAGAGTGCCATAAATACTAAGTTAGTACTGTTGGGGGCCCTTAACAGGGCCGGTCTTGCGTTCTCTGGCAAATGCCGAGAAGGTCCGTTAGTGTAGCGGTGTCCAGAAGTACTCCTAGACTCTTGAGACCAGCTCGGGTTGACTTGGGTTGTGGTTCCTTCTGTTGTGGCGTTGAAATCTCGCTGAGTAAACTCGTTGAAGTTCTGCAGTAATTGGCTCGTCTCTCTAGTTGTACAGCAACAAGATTGGCGTGACTGAAATTGCCAATGTGTGTGAAGCAAGGCCAAAAATCAGCGTATGTGAAAGGTAGCAGACAGCACGTCGGAGAAACGCACAGCAGAAGGCAAACGCGACAACTGACTTGCATGGTAAATTCACCGTGCTTAAATAGCCTTATATGGCTACTTGCACACTATTGGTTAACGGCAAGTTTCGCTTTTTTCTCATTGGTGCAGCGTAAATCGAATTGAATTTAATTTACGCAATATGTCGGCAATTGCTTTGTGTCGTTACATCACTTTCCTCTCTGAAAAAAAGGAAAAAATATTCCTCTCGGCGAGGCTAGATAAGAAATGCATGGCAGAGTTCGAACCAAGTTAAGCAAAAAAATAATGTACCATAAATGCTGGGCTGAAGTATGCTTGTTGGTTGCTTCAACAATGATATGATGCCAAGTAACCACTAGGAATTGCTACACAAATTGTTAGCTCTAGTGGCCGGTCATACCGCGTGAGGCAAAATAGAGCAGTGTAAGATTTGGGAGCCGCAGCGTGAGGATTTCGAGGTAAATCGCCACTGAAGTTGCCAGGTTTAAGTTAAAACCTAGGCAGGCTGGATCGTCGTCAATGTGTTTGTATACGACCAAAGGAGCTAGTGTGTGCTCGACGTTGTGGTCATGATATTTGTAGAGTGGTCTCTGTGCAACTGATGAAGTTGAGATATGCATTGAAAGTGGCCTGTACCATGATATGAAGCTGATAACTACTTAGTGTTGCTACACGAAAGCGTTAGCTCTAAGTAGCTGGTCATACCAAAATAGGCAGTGAGACATACATTATAATGTAAAAATATATACATGAAAATCAAAGGTAACTGCATAAAAAATATATGTACTCGAACATTGCCTCAGAGATGGCATAATACCAAAGAACTGTTCAAAAATGCTACACAATTGTTAGCTAAGAACAGCTGGTTATGCCACGTGAGATAAATGCGAAAAATAACGTAAAGTTAAAAATTTTGATACGTAGAATAACGAAAAATTAATGTTAAAAAAATCAATTACGCGTTATGCAAAGCAAGCTATTGAGATTGTAGGCAGATGGAGCCTGAGACGTGTGTAGAAGGTTGAATGCTCTCAGGATCAGGCGGTTCGATAAACGGTTTCAACCTGTCTATGCTTACTGATGTCGGTGTCGCGCCTTGCATAATAATGAAGTATTTGGGTTGTCTGAGCAAAATCGGGTAAGGACCGCGATACTTTGGTTGTAGTGGTGCAACAGCAGTGTCGTTGCGAACGAGTACTCTCTTGCAGCTGTGGAGCTGCGGGTGAACGAAGACTGGACGAGGCGTATGTCTCGGCTGCTGTTCAGACATGTTACCGAAATGAAGTCGAAGGCGGGTAGCTTCGTCTTGTGGGTCATCTTGTGCGGGTAGTAGACGTGGGAGCTGACTAGGCAGGCGTAGATCCATGCCATACAAGAGTTGTGACGCAGACGTTTTAATGGATTCACGAGTACGGGAACGCATGGCAAGCAGAACTAAAGGTAGTGCATCGACCCAGTTGCCATTAATGGACGAGGATGCTAAAGCAGCTTTGAGTTCCCTATGCATTCTCTCTACCATACCGTTAGCTTGGGGATGGTAGGCAGTCGTCTGGCGTAAGGTGCATCCCATGTACCGCAAGGTGGTTTTGAAACGATCCGATGAGAAGCAAGTGCCTCTGTCAGTGATGACCTCATTGGGAACACCATAATTGGATATCCATGCAGAGATAAAACCGTTAGTTACTTCGTCTGCAGAAATGGTGCCAAGAGGTAATGCCGCAGGCCACCGTGTAAATCTATCAATCATAGTTAGAAGGTAGCTGAAACCTTGAACCTTTGTCAGATGAACTATGTCGATGTGGACGATGGCTAGGCGAGAAGTAGTTCGGAAATGTTGCAACTTAGAACGAGTGTGCCGTGTGATCTTGTTTTTCTGGCAAATGGCACACTCGGAGACCCATCGTTTAGCGTTCTGCCTAAGTCTGTGACCCCAGAAACGATCTGTGAGAAGTCGGACAGTCGCTTGGCTTCCTGGGTGAGAAATTGAGTGAATTGAGTCGAAAACTTTTCTCTGAAGGCTGGTCGGCAGAACTGGCTTGTTGGGCTGCGTACCCGTGAAGTAAACAATTGGTAAGCCTTCCCAGAGACGGCATATGAACTTGGTTGGGTGACGGGCTATTGATCTTTGAATGTGAATGTCACCGCGCTGTTCCGTTCGCAGGAGGGATGGCGTTAGTGCAGGTTCACTGAGTGTCACGGAGTTGACAGTGAATGGCGACGGCGAAGGTGGTTGTAGCGAGACGTCTGGCCTGGAAAGGGCATCTGCAATGAAGTTTTGTTCGCCCTTGACGTGAAAGATGTCAAATTGCCATTCGCTTAGACGTGAAAGCTGTCTTTCCACTCTGGCAGGGTACTTGGCGATAGATGAAGTTGCGTTTCGAAGTGCGCTAACTAATGGTGCATGATCTGTGAAAACAACAAATCTGCTACTGCCAATGATGCTGATAAAATGGCGCACTGCGTCGTGGATGGCGAGGAGTTCTCGACCGAAAGTGTCGTATCTCGTTTCTACTGGTTGGAGAGTACGCGAGTAGAAACTGATAGGCTTCCGAACTCCGTCGATCTCTTGTTCCAAAGTGGCTCCAATAGCGAATTCAGAAGCATCTGTCGTGAGTAGAAATGGTCTTTGAAAATCTGGATGCGTTAGCATTGTGGCATTTGCTAACGAGTTGATGGCGAGTCGAAGTAATTCCTCGTCTTCGGATGACCAAGTAATGATGGAATTCTTGCTAAGTCCTTTTCGATTCCGCAGGTGCCTGCACAAAGGATAAAGTTGTCTTGAAAGGCCTGGAAGGAACTTGCGATAGTAGTTTAGTACTCCCAGAATTTTCTGCAACTCGCTAACAGTCTTCGGTGACTTGATATTCTTGATTGAATTCGCCTTTGACGGCAAAGGTTGAATACCTTGTGGCGTGATACGATGCCCTAAGAAGTCCACGGATGTAGTTGCAATCTGCGTCTTGTCACAGTTGATCTTGAGTCCGTGGTTGGATAAGCGTGAGAGGACATTTCGTAGATGCTTGGCATGAGATTCTAAGTCTGGACTGAATACCATAATGTCATCGAGATATGACATACAATAAGCAGAGTCGTCGCGAAGTATGTTGTCCATGAATCTTTGAAATGTCTGTGTAGCACACTTAAGTCCAAAAGGCATGTAAAGATATTCGAAAAGGCCAAATGGAGTGATGACTGCAGTCTTTTCAATATCCTCTGGTGCTACCGGGATGTGATGGTAGGCTTGTCTGAGGTCAATCACTGAGAAGAAATTGCTGCCGTTGAGTTTTTCAAGTAAGGTGTTAATATTTGGAATAGGATATGCATCAGATTTTGTCACTGAATTTAGCTTACGGTAATCTCCGCAGGCTCTGTACGATCCGTTTGATTTGGAGACTAAGTGCAGTGGTGACGCCCATGAACTTTTCGATGGTCTGATGATTCCCTCTTCCAAAAGCCTTGAAAATTCCTCTTGGGCAGCTTTCAGTTTAGCAGGGGCCAGTGGTCGCTTCTTGAGTGCAATAGGTTGTCCTTCTGTGACGATATGGTGCATCGTGTTGGAGACTCGTAGCTCTGACTTGTTAAGATCGAAAAGCGACTTGTGTTCTCGAAGAGCTGCTGATATCTCTGCTGAATGATGCACTGGGGTTGGCTGAATGACCTGTAACTCCAAACGCTCGGAGGCAAGTGTCCAAAAACTTTGCTCAAGTCCGGTGGAGGGGTCGATGATCTTTTGATTGGCAAGATCAACAATGAGCCGAAATTTCAAAAGGAAATCAAGGCCTATTATATTGTGTGAGACCTTGGCAATGATGAAGTTGTGAGTAAATTCACGCCGTAAACCTATATTGAGTGTGCGATACCGGCAGCCATAAGTAGGTATGGGCTCGCCTGTAGCTGTTGCGAGTAGAACGCCTAGCGACATCTCGGCCATTGAATCACCCTTGAGAACTGAGACTGCTGCACCTGTGTCTACGATGAATTCTTCGCCAGTTCTGAAATCAAGAAGGTGCAGAAGTTCGTTGGGCTGTTTGGCCGGGTCATGCAAACAAGTAGGCTGGTGATTGCGACTGGCATTGTCCGTTTGGCTATCTATGTGGCAAATTCGGCGTGGACGAAAAGAGTCGACAGGAATGTCGGATTGTAAGTGATTTCTTCCTTGTGGCGCCGTTGATGCCGTTGATGCGCAGAAAGTACGGTCTTCTACTTTCTGCGCCAGACGTTTCCCGATCCTGATGCACCACTGCGCCTGTGTTCTGTTGTCTTTCCCGTCAACTGTGGAAATTGACATTCATTCGGAAATTCTTCGGAACGACAGAGACAGACTTGACATGAATAAAAAAACTTCTGGTGATTATAGCACCAGTTCTTTGGGGCATATCTGTTAAAGGATTGCGGGGATCTCGATCGCCGCCTACCGTTATAATGTGTTTTGGGCATGAAATTTGGTCGAGCATTCACCTGATTTAGCTCGGATTTCGCTATGGCCAATCCTTCTAGAACTTTAGCCATGTTCGCTACTGTCCTCTCTAAAGAGGAGAGCCTATCATCCTGCGGGGGCGGACAAAAGGATGACGGATTCAACTTAGGTTCCAAAACCCTAAATTCTAACTCACATCTCTCAGATAAGTCATCTATAGAGAGAGTGTTGGGAAGCTGTCTGGCGAATAGTTTTAGTGATTGTGGAAGATTGTTAATAAAAACAACCTTAGCCTCATGGTCAGAAATATTGGTTTTATACCAACGTTTCCGTAATTCCCTTAAAATCTCGATGGGGCCAAGGTTTGGCATGTCTAACTGCGCGTATTTATTTATTATCTGTTCGGTTTCTGTGGGACCCAGCAAGGATTCTACTTCATTTTGTAGGCCCAAAATGGGATTAGGTAGCTTCCTAATGGCCTCAAGCTTCGGATAAATCCGTCGCTGCAATTCAGAAGGTAGTTTAGCAAAAACCTTTGACAGTTTTTGATGACTGTCATAATCTGGAAACGGGGAGAAAGCGGAGTCTACGCGCATAAAGAATAGTTCACTATCTCCATCCCAAACAGGAACATCAATATCTAAAATTGGACCTGACATTCTAATAATCTTACGGGATCTTAAAAGCATAAATTTATAAGCAAGATGAAAATGTATAAATATACTTTAAACGAAACGCTTACCCACTAACAGCTTCCACAGTTGAAACAGAATCTTCCGCAGTTGAATCTGTCGAGCACGTACAGTCAATGTTCGTTCACAGATCACCAAGATGTACAGTTTTGTACGTAGGAAAATTGAATAGAAAAACCTTCCGTCTAAAAATATATACCCAACAAAATTCCCCAGAAGACCACGACTTTAGAGAGATTGAATAAAAACCTTCCGTCTAAAAATATATACCCAACAAAATTCCCAGAAGACCACGACCAGAGTAAAAACGTATACGCAAATGTTAATTTATTTTATCCCAAATAAATGAAAAAGAAAGTCAATTTTATTTATACCAAAAGTTTCGATACTAAAAAACAGTACAGTACTCAGTATCCTGGCGCGGTCGCCAATTTTGTAAACGCCCCAGCTTCAAGTAAATGCCGTACGACGTTACAAAGTTGGTTAGAGTGCCATAAATACTAAGTTAGTACTGTTGGGGGCCCTTAACAGGGCCGGTCTTGCGTTCTCTGGCAAATGCCGAGAAGGTCCGTTAGTGTAGCGGTGTCCAGAAGTACTCCTAGACTCTTGAGACCAGCTCGGGTTGACTTGGGTTGTGGTTCCTTCTGTTGTGGCGTTGAAATCTCGCTGAGTAAACTCGTTGAAGTTCTGCAGTAATTGGCTCGTCTCTCTAGTTGTACAGCAACAAGATTGGCGTGACTGATATTGCCAATGTGTGTGAAGCAAGCCCAAAAATCAGCGTATGT